>CM059448.1:44519548-44602048 GCA_030390025.1 Squalus acanthias | reverse complement strand
TAGCTAGTTCTTCACCATTCATGGAGTATGTATTTCAGCCACATTTTCTTCCAGTGCGCAGTACTTTACACTTATCTGCATTAGATTTAATTTGCCATTGTTCTACCAGCTATAAGTTTTGTCTAATGCCTATGGTAGGTCACTGGCTGCTTCCTCCCACTCTCCCCCATCACCCACCCCCCAACTGAGTTTGGTATCATCTGTGAATGTCATCAATTTTCACTGAGTTCCTGATTTCACGTTGCTGTAAATTGGGATCCCCTGGGGCACTCTATTCCGTACCCCTCCCCTTCCACACGACATTACTCTTGGAACAAGTATCCCCACTGGTACCTTCAGCCAGCGCTTGATCCAGCTCCCTGTTTTACCCAGAATTATCGCACTTCTAATCTTGCGAAGCAGCCTTTTCTGGGGAAGTTGTCCAAGGCTTTCCTAAAGTCCAGGTACACCATGTTGTAAGACTTCCCACAGCCTACTTGGGATGTCTCCCTCCTCAAGTCACATCGATCAGGCATTGATGAAGCCATGGTTTCTGTGATTTACGAAGTTCTTTTGCTCCTCTCTGATCACCTTTATAACTCTGCTTCTCAATCGTCACCTGTGAACGAGTAAGAAAAAAGTCAGACGAGGATTAAAATAGAGGGCATTAGTTTGAAACAATGTAAAAGTGCCGGTGGAATAGAAGAATGAGGGGAATAAAGTGCAGAGTTTCCCCCCTGATCCCCCTTAACTTCAGTTTTACTAGGGCTCCTTGATGTCTTGATATCAAAGGCAGTCACACTTACCTTACATCTGGAATTCAGCCATGTCCATGTCTGGACCAAGGCTGTAATGTGGTCTGGAACTAAGTCATACCTGGCACAAAGGTTGTGGTTGTTGGAAGCCAATCATCTCAGCCCCAGGACATCGCTGCAGGAGTTCCTCAGGGCAGCGTCCTCGGCCCGACCATCTTCAGCTGCTTCATCAATGAACCTTTCCGCCATCATACGGTCAGAAGTGGGGATGTTCGCTGATGATTGCACAGTGTTCAGCTCCATTCACAATTCCTCAAATAATGAAGCAGTCCGTGCCCACATGCAGCAAGACCTGGACAACATCCAGACTTCAGCTGATGGCAATGATCATCTCCAAACAGCGAGATTCAAACCACCTCCCCATGACATTCAGTGGCATTGCCATCACCGCATCTCCGACCATCAACATCCTGGGGTTCACAGTTGACCAGAGACTCAATTGCAGCAGCTATATAAATGCCATGGCTACTAGAGCAGGCTGGGTACTTTGTAGTGAGAGGGTCACCTCCTGACTCCCCAAAGTCCCTCCCCCACCTACAAGGAAAAAGTCAGGAGTGTGATGGAATACTCTCCAATTACCTGGATGGGTGCAGCTGCAACAATACGCAAGAAACTCGACATTATCCAGGACAAAGCAATCCGCATTATCAGCACCTCTACCACTAGTCTAACCAATCACTCCCACCACCACCGGCGCACCGTGGCTACCGTGTGTATCATCTACAAGATGCACTGCAGCAATTCGCCAGGGCTTCTTTGACAGCACCTCTCAAACCTGCAATCTCTACCACCTCGAAGGAGAACAGCAGCAGGTGCATGGGAACACCATCACCTGCCTTACATACATCGCCGTTCATTCATTGTCACTGGGCCAGAATTCTGGAACTCCCTACAGCACGGTGTGAGCAATTTCACCACAAGGACTGCAGCGGTTCAAAAAAGCAGCTCACCACTATCTGTAGGGCAGAGTATAAATCAGGAAATTAGAGGCGCATGTATCAAGGGTAATACAGTGCTCATGGGGGACTTTAATCTACATATAGACTGGGCAAACCAAATTTGCAGTAATAGTGTGGAGGACAAATTCATGGAATGTATGCAAGATAGTTTTCTAGATCAGTATGTTGAGGAACCAACTAGGGAACAGGTTATTTTAGATTTAGTATTGTGCCACAAGAAAAGGTTAATTAATAACCTTGTAGTAAATGGGCCTTTAGGGAAGAGTGACCATAATATGATAGAATTTTATATTGAGTTTGAAAGTGATTAGTTAAATCCAAAACTAGTGTCTTAAATCTAAACAAATCAAACTATGTAGGTATGAGGGGCGAGTTGGCTAAGGTAGATTGGGAAACTGCATTAAAAGGTATGACCGTGGACGAGCAATGGCTAGCATTTAAAGAATTAATACATAATTTACAACAAATATACATTCCTTTAAGGCACAAAAACCCTACAGGAAAAGTGGTTAAAGATAGTATTAGATCAAAGGAAGAGGTTTATAATGCTGCCAAAAAGAGTAGTAAGCCTGAGGATTGGGAGGATTTTAGAATTCAGCAAAGGAGGACCAAGAAATTGATAAAGAAAGGGAAAATAGAATGAGAGTAAACTAGCGAGAGACATAAAAACAGACTGTAAAAGCTTCTATAGGTATGTAAAAAGGAAAAGTTTAGCGAAAGTAAACGTGGGCCCCTTACAGGCTCAGTCAGGAGAAATTATAATGGGGAATAAGGAAATGGCAGAGAAATGAAACAAATACTTTGGGGTAAAAATTCAGTTGGTTGCGCCTCCCGTTAGCGCCTTAAGAGGGCGCTAATGGGGCGCAAAGCCGCTAACGTCCGGGCGCAGCGATGTTTGCGCCGCTCGGGAACTTAACTAGAGATTGTGCGGCGGCGCTAAACTTTACCGCTGCGACCACCTGCGCGCGCAGATTGTGACGTCATTCCATGGTGCAACGCCCTTGTGGCGCCCTGGAGCGGAAATTGAGTGGCGCCCCCTGCCTTACCGCCTGGTGCATCCAACGACCAGAAGACTGGAACGCTATCAATCGCTGTGGGGCTGGGGTGGGCGCTATTTAAAGGGGGCCTCTTCCTGTCTTTTATTGTTGGTGGCATTTTTGAACTACGCATTCTGAGAGAGAGAGGGAGAGACTTCTGGAGAGATTCAACATTGTGTGAAGGAGTTTTGGGTGCTGAGCAGCACTTTGCAGGTTCATTTTGATTTGCCATTCCTTGTATCGATTTAGAAGAGACTGTGGGAGGCTGCATTCTGAGCTCTTTGCCTGGTACTCTCCATTGTTCTTTCCAGCACATTTGATGTGCAAGTCTCTCCAGGCCGAGATTCAAGGCTGCAATGAACAGGAACTGAAAGAAATTAGTATTAGTAAAAAAGTAGTACTGGAGAAATTAATGGGACCAAACGCCTATAAATCCCCTGGACCTGATGGCCTATATCCTTGGGTTTTGAAAGAGCTGGCTATAGAGATAGTGGATGTATTGGTTGTCATTTTCCAAAATTCCATAGATTCTAGAATGGTTCCCACGGATTGGTAGGTAGCAAATGTAACCCCACTATTTAAGAAAGGAGGGAGAGAGAAAACGGGGAACTACAGACCAGTTAGCCTGACATCAGTAGTAGGGAAAATGCTAGAATCTATTTTTAAGGATGTGGTAACAGGGCACTTAGAAAATAATAGGATTGGGCAGAGTCAACACGGATTTATGAAAGGGAAATTGTGTTTGACAAATCTGTTAGAATTTTTTGAGGTTGTAACTGGCAGAATAGATAAGGAGGAACCAGTGGATGTGGTGTATTTGGATTTTCAGAAGGCATTCGATAAGGTGCCACACAAGAGGTTATTAAACAAAATTAGGGCTCATGGGATTAGGAGTAATATACTAGCATGGATTGAGGATTGGTTAACGGACAGAAAACAGGAGAGTAGGAATAAACGGGTCATTTTCGGGTTGGCAGGCTGTAACTAGTGGGGTACCGCAAGGATCAGTGCTTGGGCCCCAGCTATTCCCAATCTACATCAATGATTTGGATGAGGGGACCAAATGTAATTTTTCCAAGTTTGCTGATGATACAAAGCTGGGTGGGAATGTAAGTTGTGAGGAGGATGCAAGGAGGCTTCAAGGGGATATAGACAGGCTAAGTGAGTGGGCAAGAACATGGCAAATGGAACATAATGTGGAGAAATATGAAGTTATCCACTTTGTAGGAAAAATAGAAAAGCAGAGTATTTTTTAAATGGCAAGTGATTGGGAAATGTTGGTGTTTAGAGGGACCTGGGTGTCCTTGTACACGAATCACTGAAAGTTAACATGCAGGTACAGCAAGCAATTAGGAAAGCAAATGGTATGTTGGCCTTTATTACAAGAGGATTTGAGTATAAGAGTAAAGACGCCTTACTGCAATTATATAGGGCCCTGGTGAGATCACACCTGGAGTATTGTGTACAGTTTTGGACTCCTTACCTAAGGAAGGATATACTTGCCATAGAGGGAGTGCAACGAAGGTTCACCAGACTGGATCCTGGGATGGGAGGATTGTCCTATGAGGAGAGATTGAATAGACTAGACCTATATTCTCTAGAGTTTAGAAGAATGAGAGGTGATCTCATTGAAACATACAAAATTCTTACAGGACTTGACAGGGTGGATGCAGGGAGATGTTTCCCCTGGCTGGGGAGTCTAGAACCAGGGGTCACAATCTCAGAATAAGGGGTCAGCCATTCAGGACTGAGATGAGGAGAAATTTCTTCACTCAGAGGGTGGTGAATCTTTGGAATTCTCTACCCCAGAGGGCAGTGGAGGCTCAGTCGTTGAGTATATTCAAGATAGAGATCGATAAATTTTTGAATATTAAGGGAATCAAGAGATATGGAGATAGTGCAGGAAAGTGGAGTTGAGGTAGAAGATCAGCCATGATCTTATTGAATGGCGGAGCAGGCTCGAGGGGCCGAATGGCCGACTCCTGCTCCTATTTCTTATGTTCTTATGTTCTCATGGGTAGCCAGGGATGGGAAGTATATCCCAGCTTTGCCAGCGATATGCACTTCCCGAGAATGAATTAAAAATAAACTCACCTCCATTCATTTGGATGAATAGGATCTCTGTGCTTATCGGATTAAGGCACCCCAGAGCTCAGAGATTGCTTCTTTTACATTTGCTTGCCTTACTCACCCTTACTAATCACGAGTGTCTGATTTGCTTCTTTATTCTGAATTTATTACTACATTCAGTTGTGGGCACCACATCTCAGCAAGGATGTATTGGCCTGGGAGGGGGTGCAAAAGGGTTAAATTACGAGAACAGTTTGCACAGACAAGGCTTGTATTCCCTTGGGTATAGAAGATTAAGGGGAGATCTAATTGAGGTGTTTAAGATGATTAAAGGAGTTAATATGGTAGATAGAGAGAAACCGTTTCCTCTGGTGGGGGAGTCTAGAACAAGGAGGATAACCTTAAAATTAGAGCTGGGCCGTTCAGGGATGATGTCAGAAAGCACTTCTTCCCACAGAGGGTGGTGGAAATCTGGATTGATGGATCGATAGAATTTTTTAGGGCAAGGGTATTAAGGATGTAGAACCAAGGGGTAAATGGAGTTGGATGACAGATCAGCCATGACATAATTGAATGGCAGAACAGGTTTGAGGGGCAGAATGGCCTATTCCTGCTCCTATATTCGTATAATTGACCGAATAGTTGAAGAAGACAGGTGGATGAGCAGCAGCTGGGTCTGTTAGGGAACTGCAGGTGAAGGTGGGGGACGGCTGCTCGTAGAAGGTCCTACCCAGCCCACGGGATCTATCGGCTATCACTTTCCTGGACATCTGTAAAGAGCAGTGTCTGAGAATGCTGAACTTCACCAGACACTGGCTGTTAAAGATGTGAGCAGCATCCTGCAGCTGCACCTGCTGCCTGTTGGACCAGTGGGGGCCATGCTTGGCCAGTGACTGACAAGATCACCACCGTCAACATTCCCTCGAAGCTGTGCGGCCGCGCAGCCCGGGACCGGCTTTTCAAATGTGAAAATTCGCGCATGCGCAAAAATCTGAATGGGTCACGCAGCTCGTTAAAGGGACCGCGCACCCAAAAAACAAAGTTAGGGGGAACATTGACCACCGCCCTGTGCCGTTTTACCAAGGTGTCTTCCTGGTTGCCACAGGAGACATCGCCCGCATCTCCCAGTCTGCACTGCACATCTGCATCAAGCAGCTCACCAATGAAGTCTCAACCAACAACAACTTGGATTTATATCGCACCTTTAACATAGTAAAACACCCTAAGGTGCTTCACAGGAGCGTTATCAAGCCAAGTTTGACACCGAGCCACATCAGGACAAGTGACCAAAAACTTGGTCAAAGAGGTAGGTTTTAAGGAGCACCTTAAAGAAGGAAAGCGAGGCAGAGAGGTTTAGGGAGGGAATTTCAGAGTTTAGGGCCCAGGCAGCTGAAGGCCCAGCCGGCAATGGTGGAGGGAAGGAAATCGGGGATGCGCAAGAGGCCAGAATTGGAGTAGTGCAGCGATTCCGGAGGGTTACATAGAAACATAGAAGATAGGAGCAGGAGTAGGCCATTCAGCCCCTCGAGCCTGCTCCGCCATTCAATGAGATCATGGCTGATCATCCAAATTCAGTACCCTGTCCCTGCCTTCTCCCCATATCCCTTGATCCCTTTAGCTTTAAGAAATATATCTAACTCCTTCTTGAATATATTTAATGAATTGGCCTCTACTGCCTTCTGTGGTAGAGAATTCCACAGGTTCACCACTCTCTGGGTGAAGAAATTCCTCCTCATCTCAGTCCTAAATGGCTTACCCCTTATCCTTAGACTGTGACCCGTGGTTCTGGACTCCCCGGCCATCGGGAACATCCTTCCTGCATCTAGTCTGTCTAGTCCTGTTAGAATTTTATAAGTTTCAATGAGATCCCCTCTCATTCTTCTAAACTCCAGCGAGTATAAGCCCAATCGACCCAATCTCTCCTCATACGTCATTCCTGCCATCCCAGGTATCAGCCTGGTGAATCTTCGCTGCACTCCCTCCATGGCAAGAACATCCTTCCTCAGATAAGGCGACCAAAACTGCACACAATACTCAAGCTGTGGTCTCACCAAGGCCCTGTACAACTGCAGCAAGACATCCTTGTTCCAGTACTCGAACCCTTTCGCTACGAAGGTCAACATACCATTTGCCTTCTTAACCGCCTGCTGCACCTGCATGCTTACCTTCAGCGACTGGCGCACAAGGACACCCAGGTCTTGTTGCACTTCCCCTTCTCCCAATCTATTGCCATTCAGATAATAATCTGCCTTCCTGTTTTTGACTCCAAAGTGGATAACCTCGCATTTATCCACATTATATTGCATCTGCCATGCTTCTGCCCAATCACCCAACCTGTCCAAATCATACTGCAGTTTCTCGGCATCCCCCTCATGGCACACACTCCCACCCAGCTTTGTGTCGTCTGCAAACATGGAGATATTACATCCAATTCCCTCGTCTAGATCATTAATATATATTGTGAATAGCTGGGGTCCTAGGACTGATCCCTGCGGTACCCCACTAGTCACTGCCTGCCACTCGGAAAAAGACCTGTTTATTCCAACTCTTTGCTTTCTGTCTGCCAACCAGTTCTCTATCCAAGTCAATACCTTGCCCCCAATCCCATGTGCCTTAACTTTACACGCTAATCTCTTATGCGGGACCTTATCGAAAGCCTTCTGAAAGTCCAAATACACCACATCCACTGGTTCTCCCTTATCTATTTTACCAGTTACATCCTCAAAAAATTCCAGTAGATTAGTCAAGCACGATTTACCTTTTGTAAATCCATGTTGACTTTGTCCGATCCTGTCACTGTTTTCCAAGTGCTCTGCTATTACATCTTTTATAATGGACTCTAGCATTTTCCCCTCTACCGATGTCAGGCTTACCGATCTATAAGTCCCCATTTTCTCTCTGCCACCTTTTTTGAATAGTGGGGTAACATTAGCTACCGTCCAATCCATGGGTACTGTTCCAGAGTCTATCGAATTTTGGAAGATGACCAGCAATGCATCTACTATTTCTAGGGCCACTTCCTTAAGTACCCTAGGATGTAGATTATCAGGCCCTGGGGATTTATCGGCCTTCAATCCCGTCAATTTCCCGAACACTATTTCCCTACAAATACTGATTTCATTCAGTTCCTCCCTCTCATTAGACCCTATGTTCCCCGACATCTCTGGGAGGTTATTTGTGTCCTCCTTTGTGAAGACAGAACCAAAGTATGTATTTACTTGGTCAGCCATTTCTTTGTTCCCCATTATAAATTAACCTGATTCTGACTGCAAGGGACCTACGCTTGACTTCACCAATCTTTTTCTCTTCACATATCTATAAAAGCTTTTACAGTCAGTTTTTATGTTCCCTGCTAGCTTACTCTCATACTCTATTTTCCACCTCTTAATTAATCCCTTTGTCCTTGTTTGCTGAATCCTATTCTGCTCCCAATCCTCAGGTTTTTTGCTTTTTCTGGCCAATTTATATGTCCTCTCCTTGGATCTTATGCTATCCCTAATTTCCTTTGTTAGCCACGGTTGAGTCAGTTTTTTTGTTTTATTTTTATGCCAAACTGGGATGAACAAATTCTGTAGTTCATTCATGTGATCTTTGAATGTTTGCCATTGCCTATCCACCGTCAACGCTTTGTGTGACATTCCCCAATCAATCCTACCCAACTCGCGCCTCATACCATCGTAGTTTCCTTTATTTAAATTCAGGACCCTAGTCTCTGAGTCAACTACTTCACTCTCCATCTTAATGAAGGATTCTATCATATTATGATCGCTCTGACCCAAGGGGCCTCGCACAACAAGATTACTAATTAATCCTTTCTCATTACATCATACCCAGTCTAAGATGGCCTGATCTCTAGTTGGTTCCTCGACATATTGGTCCAGGAAACCATCCTGTATACACTCCAGGAATTCCTCCTCCACAGTATTGTTACTAATTTGGTTAGCCCAATCTATATGTAGATTAAAGTTACCCATGATAACTGCTGTGCTCTTATTGTACGCTTCTCTAATTTCCCTTTTAATGCCATCCCCAACCTCCGTATTACTGTTTGGGGGTCTATACACCACTCCCACTAGCATTTTCTGCCTCTTGGTATTTCTCAGTTCTACCCATACAGATTCCACATCATCAGAGCTAATATCCTTCCTTACAATTGTGTTAATCCCCTCTTTAACCAGCAATGCTACCCCACCTCCTTTTCCTTTTTGCCTATCTTTCCTGAATACTGAATACCCCTGTATGTTGAGTTCCCAGCCTTGGTCACCCTGGAGCCAAGTTTCCGTAATCCCAATCATATCATATTAATTTACCTCTATTTGCGCAGCTAATTCATCCACCTTATTATGATTGCTCCTCGCATTAAGACACAAAGCCTTCAGGTTTGTTTTTTTAACGCTCTTAGACCTTTTAGAATTATTATTTACTGTGGTCACATTTGATTTAAACCCTTGATTTCTCTGACTGCCACCTTTGTTTTTTTCCTTCCTGACTTTTGCTTCTATCCTTGTTTCCCTTTCCTTTGTCTCCCTGCTCAGGTTCCCAACCCCCTGCCATTTTAGTTTAAACCCTCCCCCAGAGCACTAGCAAACAGTCCCCCAAGGACATCGGTCCCGGTCCTACCCAGGTGCAAACCGTCCGATTTGTATTGGTCCCACCTCCCCCAGAACCGGTTCCAATGTCCCAGGAATTTGAATCCCTCCCCCTTGCACCATTCCTCTAGCCACGTATTCATCTGAAATATCCTTCTATTTCTACTCTGACTAGCACGTGGTACTGGTAGCAATCCTGAGATTACTACCTTTGAGGTCCTATTTTTTAATTTACCTCCTTACTCCCTATATTCAGCTTTTAGGACCTCATCCCATTTTTTACCTATATCGTTGGTACCTATATGCACCATGACAACTGGCTGTTCACCCTCCCCTTCCAAAATGTTCCACAGCCGCTCTGAGACATCCTGACCCTTGCACCAAGGAGGCAACACACCATCCTGGAGTCTCGTTTGCGGCCGCAGAAACGCCTATCTATTCCCCTTACAATAGAATCCCCTATCACTATAGCTCTACCCATCTTTTTCCTCCCGTCCTGTGCAGCAGAACCACCCCTGGTGCCAGGAAGTTGGCTGCTGCTGCCTTCCCCTGATAAGCCATCCCCCTCAACAGTATCCAAAGCGGTATATCTGTTTGAGAGGGGGATGTCCACAGGGGACTCCTGCACTACCTGCCTGCGCCTACTACTCTGCCTGGTGGTCACCTGTGCAACCTTTACCTGCGGTGTGACCAACTGGTTAAACGTGCTATCCACGAGGTTAAAAAACAGAACCTGAAGGGTAATAATCTCTGGATTATTACCTGAGCCACGAGCGAATTTGGCTAGGACAAATAAAATTAGAGAGTTAATTGAGTGGCTCAAAGACTGGTGTGAGAGAAATGGGTTTTGCTTCCTGGGACTCTGGCACCAGTACTGGGACAGGAGGGAGCTGTTCCGTTGGGACGGGCTTCACTTGGCCAGTGCTGGGACTAGAGTCCTGGTGGATCATATAACTAGGGCTGTAGAGAGGGCTTTAAACTAACTAGTGGGGGGGAGGTTCCTAGAGAGCAAATAATAAAAATGACAACAGAGAAGGTCATAGACTTAGGTAGCAGTGGGGAAATTAAAAACTAGAGTGTGTCAGGAAGGGGCAGAAGGTATGGAGTAAAAGGTAAAGTAATACAAAGGGCAAAAGCAGGAACTAAGTGTCACAAAACATATTTGAAAGTTCTCTATCTGAATGCACGTAGCATTCGTAACAAAATAGACGAGTTAATGGCACAAATAACTACATATGGGTATGATCTTGTGGCCATTACAGAAACATAGCTGCAGGGTGACAATGCCTGGGAATTAAACATACCAGGTTATTTAACGATCAAGAAGGACAGGCAGGAAGGAAGGGGAGGTGGGGTGGCTTTGTTAATAAAGGAAGGAATCACTGTAATACAGAGAAATAATATTGGGTCAAAAGATCAGGATAATGAAACAGTTTGGGTGGAGATAAGGAATAATAAGGGGAAAAAAACACTAGTGGGCGTAGTCTATAGGTCTCCGAATAGTTGCAACTCTGTTGAACGGAGTATCAATCAGGAAATAATTGAGGCTTGTAATAAGGGAACATCTATAATTATGGGGGATTTTAACTATCATATTAATTGGACAAATCAAATTGGGCAGGGCTGCCTTGAGGATGAGTTCATTGAGTGTATTAGGGATGGGTTTCTTGAGCAGTATGTAACTGAACCGACCAGGGGGCAAGCAACCTTAGATCTGGTCCTGTGTAATGAGACAGGATTAATTAAAAATGTCCTAGTAAAGGATCCCCTTGGAATGAGTGACCATAACATGGTTGAATTCCATATTTAATTAGAGGGTGAGAAGGTTGGATCTCAAACAAGCGTGCTAAGCTTGAATAAAGGAGACTATGAAGGTATGTGAGTGGAATTTAGTAGAGTGGATTGGGAAAATAGATTAAAGGGTAAGACGATACATGATCAGTGGTGTACATTTAAGGAGTTATTTTACAACTTCGAAAAAATATATATTCCACTGAGAAGAAAAGGGTGTAAAAGAAAAGACAGTCATCCGTGGCTAAGTAAAGAAATTAAGGATAGTATTCGACTAAAAACAAAGGCTTATAAGGTAGCGAAATCTAGTGGGAGGATAGAGGATTGGGAAAACTTTAAAAGACAGCAAAAAATAACAAAAAGATTGATTAAGAAAGGGAAGATAGATTATGAAAGTAACTTAGCAAACAATATAAAAACAGATAGTAAGAGTTTTTATAGTTATATAAAAAGAAAAAGGGTGGCTAAAGTAAATGTTGGTCCCTTAGAGGAGGAGACCGGGAAATTAATGGTGGGAAATATGGAGATGGCAAATACACTGAATGAATATTTTGTATCAGTCTTTACAGTAGAGGACACTAAGAATATCCCAACACTGGACAAACAGGGGGCTATAGGGGGGGAGGAGCTGAACACGATCAAAATCACGAAGGAAGTGGTACTCGGTAAAATAATGGGACTCAAGGCGGATAAATCACCTGGACCTGATGGCTTACATCCTAGGGTCTTGAGGGAAGTGGCGGTAGGGATTGTGGATGCATTGGTAATAATTTTCCAAAACTCCCTGGACTCAGCAAAGATCCCGGCAGACTGGAAAACTGCTAATGTAACACCCTTATTTAAAAAGGGCAGTAGACAGAAGGCTGGAAACTATAGACCGGTTAGCCTAACATCTGTGGTAGGTAAAATTTTGGAGTCCATTATTAAGAGACAGTAACGGGACATTTGGATAATCATAATTTAATAGGACAAAGTCAGCATGGTTTTATGAAGGGGAAGTCATGTTTGACAAATTTGCTGGAGTTCTTTGAGGAAGTAACACACAGGGTGGATAAAGGGGAACCAGTGGATGTGGTGTATTTAGACTTCCAAAAGGCATTTGACAAGGTGCCACACAAAAGATTATTGCTTAAGATAAAAAATCACGGGATTGGGGGTAATATTCTGGCATGGATAGAGGATTGGCTATCTAACAGAAGGCAGAGAGTTGGGATAAATGGTTCATTCTCAGACTGGCAATCAGTAACTAGTGGTGTTCCGCAGGGGTCAGTGCTGGGTCCCCAACTCTTTACAATCTATATTAACGATTTGGAGGAGGGGACCGAGTGTAACATATCAAAGTTTGCAGATGATACTAAGATGGGAGGGAAAGTAGTGAGTGAGGAGGACATAAAAAATCTGCAAGGGGACATAGACAGGCTAAGTAAGTGGGCAGAGATTTGGCAGATGGAATACAATACTGGAAAGTGTGAGGTTATGCACTTTGGCAGGAAAAATAGTAGAGCAAGTTATTATCTAAATGGCAAGAAACTGGAAAGTACTGAAGTACAAAGGGATCTGGGGGTCCTGGTGCACGAAACTCAAAAGGTTAGTATGCAGGTGCAGCAAGTGATTAAGAAGGCCAATGGAATGTTGGCTTTCATTGCTAAGGGGATAGAATATAAAAATAGGGAGGTATTGCTTCAGTTGTACAAGGTATTGGTGAGACCGCACCTGGAATACTGCATACAGTTTTGGTGTCCATACTTAAGAAAAGACATACTTGCTCTCGAGTCAGTACAAAGATGGTTCACTCGGTTAATCCCGGGGATGAGGGGATGGACATATGAGGAGAGGTTGGGTAGATTGGGACTCTACTCATTGGAGTTCAGAAGAATGAGAGGCGATCTTATTGAAACATATAAGATTGTGAAGGGGTTGGATCGGGTGGATGCGGGGAGGATGTTCCCGATGATGGGTGAAACTAGAACTAGGGGGCATAGTCTTAGAATAAGGGGCTGCTCTTTCAAAACTGAGATGAGAAGGAACTACTTCACTCAGAGGGTGGTAGGTCCATGGAATATGCTGCCCCAAAAAGCTGTAGAAGCTACATCATTACATAAATTTAAAACAGAAATAGACAGTTTCCTAGAAGTAAAGGGAATTAAGGGTTACGGGGAGCGGGCAGGAATTTGGCCATGAGTCTAGGTTCGGATCGGTCATGGCCCTGTGGTTGGCGTAGCGGGCCCAGGGGCCGTGTAGCCTGATCCTGCTCCAATTTTGTGTGTCCAATTCTGTTAGGTTCAGGAGATGGTTCTGTGATAGTAGATTGGCGGTTAGGATCAGATCAGCCATGATCTTATTGAATGGCGGAGCAGGCTCGAGGGGCCAATTGGCCTACTCCTGCTCCTATTTCTTATGTTCTTATGTTCTTATCAGTCAGTTTGCTGTCCATACAGCAATCAAGCAAGTGATGGAGGCACGAGTTGGCTAGGATGGATTGGGGAATGTTACTTAAAGGGTTGACAGTGGATAGGCAATGGCAAACATTTAAAGATCGCATGGATGAACTACAGAATTTGTTCATCCCTGTTTGGCATAAAAATAAAACAAAAAAGGTGACTCAACTGTCGCTAACAAGGGAAATTAGGGATAGCATAAGATCCAAGGAGAGGACATATAAATTGGTCAGAAAAAGCAGCAAACCTGAGGATTGGGAGCAGTTTAGGATTCAGCAAAGGAGGCCAAAGGGATTAATTAAGAGGGGGACAATAGAGTATGAGAGTAAGCTTTCAGGGAACATAAAAGCTGACTGTAAAAGCTTCTATAGATATGTGAAGAGAAAAAGATTGGTGAAGTCAAGCGTAAGTCCCTTGCAGTCAGAATCAGGGGAATTTATAATGGGGAACAAAGAAATGGCTGACCAAGTAAATACATACTTTGGTTCCGTCTTCACAAAGGAGGACACAAATAACCTCCCAGAGATGTCGGGGAACATAGGGTCTAATGAGAGGGAGGAACTGAATGAAATCAGTATTTGCAGGGAAATGGTGTTAGGGAAATTGACGGGATTGAAGGCTGATAAATCCCCAGGGCCTGATAATCGACATCCTAGGGTACTTAAGGAAGTGGCCGTAGAAATAGTAGATGCATTGCTGGTCATCTTCCAAAATTGTATAGACTCTGGAACAGTTCCCATGGATTGGACGGTAGCTAATGTAACCCCACTATTTAAAAAGGTGGTAGAGAGAAAACGCGGAATTATAGACTGGTAAGCCTGACATCGGTAGTGGGCAAAATGCTAGAGTCCATTATAAAAGATGTAATAGCAGAGCACTTGGAAAACAGTGACAGGATCAGACAAAGTCAACATGGATTTACAAAAGGTAAATCATGCTTGACTAATCTACTGGAATTTTTTGAGGATGTAACTGGTAGAATAGATAAGGGAGAACCAGTGGATGTGGTGTATTCGGACTTTCAGAAGGCTTTCGATAAGGTCCCGCATAAGAGATTATTGTGCAAAGTTAAAGCACATGGGATTGGGGGTAAGGTACTGACTTAGATAGAGAACTGGTTGGCAGACAGGAAGCAAAGAGTTGGAATAAACGGGTCTTTTTCCGAGGGGCAGGCAGTGACTGGTGGGGTACCGCAGGGATCAGTGCTAGGACCTCAGTTATTCACAATATATATTAATGATCTAGATGAGGGAACTAGATCTTTTGGGCCAAAAATTCGGCACTTGCTGGGTGAGTACGCACTGTGTACTCACCCGTAAGGCCTCCTGAAGTGCCAGTTTCCTGCATGCACTGAGCATGCGCGGGAAACCGGAACTTCCAGTCTGGTGAAGGGAGCGATTCAGAGGTGAACCGCATGCACGGTAGAGGCTGCGCGCACGCAGCAAACTTAGGTTTTTTTTCAGGTTTCTCCGGGAGGGTAAGTATTGAAGAAGCTGCGCTTTTAAAAAGGAGGCGCAGGTCCCATTTTCAACAAGGTAAGTGGTTAATTAATTACAATTTTAAAATTTTTTCAACAGCTTTAGCATTTTTAGATACTTTAAAGAAAGGTAAGTTTATTTTTAGCACTGTTAAAAAGTATTTTAATTTTTTCAAAAATGTAATTTTTTGTTTAAAGTAGTTAATTTATTTAACTTATAGTTATTTTAAAAATGTGATGGTTTTAAAAAAAAATTATTTGAAGTTTAGGTGTTGTTTTGGGGCCGATTTCAATTCATAGATTTGACAGGCTTGAGAGGAGTGCACGGGAGAGAGGGGTGCACGAGAGGGAGGAGTGCACGAGAGGGAGGGGTGCACAGGAGAGAGGAGTGCACGAGAGGGAGGAGTGCATGAGAGGGAGGGGTGCACGGGAGAGAGGAGTGCACGGGAGGGAGGAGTGCACGGGAGGGAGGTGCACGGGAGAGAGGAGTGCACGGGAGCGAGGAGTGCATGGGAGCGAGGAGTGCACGAGAGGGAGGAGTGCACGGGAGAGAGGAGTGCACGGGAGAGAGGAGTGCACGAGAGGGAGGAGTGCACGGGAGAGAGGAGTGCACAAGAGGGAGTGGTGCATGGGAGAGAGGAGTGCATGAGAGAGAGGAGTGCACAAGAGGGAGTGGTGCACGGGAGGGAGGGGTGCACGGGAGGGGGTGCACGGGAGGGAGGGGTGCACGGGAGGGGGGTGCACGGGAGGGGGGTGCACGGGAGGGAGGGGTGCACGGGAGGGAGGGGTGCATGGGAGGGGGTGCACGGGAGGGAGGTGCACAGAAGAGGGGCCTAGGTTGCAGGAGGCACTACCCATGTAACAGGGTCTACAGACAAAGACTCAGCTTCCTTGATCTCTCGGAAGAGCAGTGCTTCTGCAGGCTGAGATTGACACATCAGGTGGCCGCTGGGATTCAGCATCTGTGTCCAGCTGAGCAGGGCTTGGAGTGGATTACACCCCCTGGTGCGGACTCTCCACTGCTGTCCCTGCCACCAGTGTCTGCTCGTGCTCACTTGTGTGGTGTGAGTCACCAGGTGAATATCCAACTAACTGTTGAAGTGGACCTGAAGTGGGAGTATCAGCGCTGGTGCATAGCTGTACGTCCTGTGACGGGGCACCCTCAGAAGCAATGAGGTCCTCTGAGCAATCATCCTCATCATGTCCTGCAACACTTGCTGTATGCGTGAAGGCTCTGGAAGACAAAAGAAAGGGATATGATTGGGTCGTGGCAAAGTCACAATCTTGACAATCACCATACTCAGTCTTCTCATAGTTCACGCATTGGTGAAATAAAGTCAGCATATGTCTGCCAGAGATATTTGTAATTCTGTCACCAGCTATCTCCGAGCTACCTGTCTCTCCATCTCCGACTGAGAGGGATGCAGATGTGCCACTTATCTCCAGGGTCTCCTCCACTGCATCTGTGAGCTGGACTATTTGTGGTGGCCCACCTTCAGTCCTCTCCCTCTCCCTGGCGGTCTGCGTTCTCCTCCTACAAGAGTTGAAAAAACAGACCTGTGAGTGAGTGAAGGTGAGGTATTCACCCCATGGATGCAGTGCATTCGGTGAGGGTGACTATGTGACAGATGCATCACATTGTGTAAGGACTGGAGTGAGTGGCAACGGTGGATGGATACATGGGGAGGTGAGGAAGTGCTCAGAGAGTGAAGGCTGGGTTGGTGCTGAGTGTTGAGTGGGTGCGAGGAGTGATGTGATGGAGCACGCTTCACAAGACAGAGTGAAGGGAGTGGGGACATAAAGCACAGCATATAGGTGAATCAACACTTTTCCTGACCTGGTTAGGTCATTAAACCACCTCCAACACTGCATCCAAGACTGGGGCACTATAAGAACATAAGAACATAAGAAATAGGAGCAGGAGTAGGCCAATCGGCCCCTCGAGCCTGCTCCGCCATTCAATAAGATCATGGCTGATCTGATCCTAACCTCAAATCTAAAGAACACAAGAAGTAGGAGCAGGACCCGGCCACTCAGCCCCTGGGCCCGCTCCGCCACCCACAGGGCTCTGACCGATCCGAACTCAGCCTCATGTCCAATTTCCTGCCCGCTCCCCGTAACCCCTAATTCCCTTTACCTCTAGGAAACTGTCTATTTCTGTTTTAAATTTATTTAATGATGTAGCTTCCACAGCTTCCTGGGGCAGCAAATTCCACAGACCTACTACCCTCTGAGTGAAGAAGTTTCTCCTCATCTCAGTTTTGAAAGAGCAGCCCCTTATTCTAAGATTATGCCCCCTAGTTCTAGTTTCACCCATCCTTGGGAACATCCTTACCGCATCCACCCGATCAAGCCCCTTCACAATCTTATATGTTTCAATAAGATCGCCTATGCCCCTGCTGATCACCTCCTCAGCCACCTCCAACCATACCTTCTTGGTGGGAGCCGCAGGTTTCCTCCTCCCATTGTTGGGGAAACGTATGTCCCTCCTGCTCCTGACTGTGCCCAGCAGTAATTCCAGTGATGCGTCATTGAATCTGGGGGCTGCCCTTGCTCGATGTGCAACAACCATTGTAAACGCCTCCTGGCTCCCCCAATTTCCATATCTACACTGTCCCTTTAAGTAGAGCTGAGATCTCCTCATGCGGGTGCGCATCACGCTCGCTGCGCAGCTTCGAGACGCCAAACCCGGCCGTCAAGATTTATTGCCTCAATCAAGCTGAAATCGGAGAATCCGACTCGGTAACTTTAGTTCCAGGTTTCGCGGACACAATCCCTCTCCTCCTGCTCAGAACCCACATACATTAATATCGGGGCCAGAGTCTCCGTTCGCGGCCAGTGTTCTGCAATGTTCCCTTTAATTTTTTTGAAGGTGCGCGGCCCCTTTAAGGGGCTGCACGGCCCATTCAAAATACCGTGCGGGAGCTCTTAAAGGGAACATAGGTTTTCTGTTGTAGACTTTAGGCCCATCAGACCTGTACTAATACGCCAAAATCTCACCCCCCACTGCCCTGGATTTTAATTAAAATCTTTCCTTCTAATTTCTTCCACTCATTCTTATTTACTTCGCTCCAGTTTAAAAGATTAATCTCACTTTATTTTCTTTTTCTTTAAGAGGCACAATTTTTCTTTCTTTTCAAATGAATCGTCTTAGACTGGTATCCCCTTTCTGGGTGCTTTGCCCTTTTCTTGCCATCTTTATCCCTGACCGTTGTAGAATTCGCAAAATTATCGCGATTTCATAATAATGAGAAGGAGACATAGTTTCGTATAAACAGCTTTATTTCAGCAAAATGCTGTCGGGTTTCAAAACGGACACAAACAGCCTGTAAAATGGCCGCCACGCCTCGTGGCAGAAGGTTCTAGATTTTCAGCAGGCAGACAAGATGGCGTTTCAATAAACATTTCAGCAAGATCGGACGGGACTCAGCACATTGAGATAAGACAAGATGAGATCGTTTTGCATTTTAACACCCAAGCCAGGAATATAAGTGCTAGGAATCGGGTTTTTCCATGTACAAATGAGAGCTATTGTACTGGGCAATTAGGGGCCCATCCAAAAGACATTGATACGCAAATTCCCCACGGCTCTACGATGAGAGAGCCGTTCGCGGGTACTCACAACAAGCATCGGAGGCCCCCAAAACCCCTCCAGGGAGACTCCTAGCCGGTTCCACAATGGGAGAAATATTAACGGGTACTCAGACAGTTACAAGTATCACCGAGACCCATTAATGACAAGTACCACCCCATACAAGAAGTTTGAGCGCCAAATACATGACAAAAGATGAACATTAAGATTGGGCGGGAGATTAGGAATTACAGTACTATAACTGTAGTGTCCAAACGTCCATTTTGCTCTGATTCGCGCTCTTATTCGCTCGACTCTTATTCCTTTGACTCGCTTCTCTGATTCGTGGATTTTCCGGGAGTCAACCTCGTGGCTTGCCGTGAAGATCTGTGGAGAGCTGGTCTGCGAAGGCCTGTACACGGGCGCACCATCCCGAGAAGTCGGTAAACGGTGTTGGAACCGAAGGCCCGAGAGGAGATGAGATGAGATGAGATGGGAAGAGAAGAAGACGACTACACGTGCCGCCGCGGTCAGTAAACCCCGACCGCGCCCGAAAATCGATTAACCACTTCTTCGAATTCTATCGGCTACTCCACAACTGGCCCTGGAAGACTTTTCTTCGAGTTCTACCGACAACTGGTGTCGGGCACAGTAAGACTCTTCTTCGAACTGTATCTGGAGTCCGAGGTCAACACAGATCTTCATGACAGCAGACGGTCCAGCCTGCTAGCCGGAGCAGAAGCGAGTAAACAAGTGGGGTACAGAGACCCCTGATCAACACGTGGATAGTCAGGTGCTGTGGTGAAAACATCCGAGCAGAGTTTCGGAATTCTCCGAGTTATCACGAGTGGTGAGCATGAGTCTCGATCCTACAGATCTAGATTAGGACAGGTATTGATAGGGGAGGGTTTATGTTTTAAGGATAATTATAATGTGTGTCCCCTTTTACGATGTGTCGTGCGCTCCTCGTTTCCCTAAACCTAGTTGCATAAATGTATGTAAGTTTGTACTGTCATTAATCTGCGCTTATGAGATGTATTTCGTAATCTTGAATAATATGCAATAAAGATTTTCCATTTCGCACTATTCAACCGGGTCTACCTGAGTTTTCTCTGCGTTATTGCTCTCGCACCTAAGTCCAGTGTCAGAACCGTAAGGGCGAGTGGGTCGAACCACTCACAGGTGTCTAGTGCTACCAGGCTGGCTGGAGACCAGAACAGGCAACAAGGCCTAACCCCGCACTAGCACCCAAGCTAAGCACAGAGCCACGCGAACCCCTTACACCGTGTGTGATTAGCTCGATCTCGGAGCCGGGATAAAGTTGGGGAATGTGTGTCAGGAAAGGCGGAAATACCCAGGTTTAAATTGAAGCTTTTTGGCACTCCCTAGTGGCGAGAGTCATTCTGTGCAGCACTTTTCTCTTGAGTTCTCAAATATTTGTCTTTCTGTTGTGTCTATGGACCCATTCTGCCCACTGTGTCTGTCCATTGAATGTACTGTGCTATTATTTACAAAGGATCTTCATCCTCATGTGTATAAATTGCAAGCATTGTCTGGCCTCTTGTGTATCCCTCCTCTCTTCGCCCCACTATTGAAGGCTGTGCCTTCAGCTACCTAGACCCTAAGATCTGAAATTCCCTCACTAAATCTCTCTACCTCGGAGTCAGAAGGTTGTGTGCTCAAGTCCCACTCCAGAGACTTGAGCACAAAAATCTAGGCTGACACTCCAGTGCAGTACTGAGGGAGTGCTGCACTGTCGGAGGCGACACCTTTCGGATGAGACGTTAAACTGAGGTCCCGTCTGCTCTCTCAGGTGGACATAAAAGATCCCATGGTACTATTTTGAAGAAGAGCAGGGGAGTTATCCCCAGTGTCCTGGGGCCAATATTTATCCCTCAATCAACATCACTAAAACAGATTATCTGGTTATTATCACATTGCTGTTTGTGGGAGCTTGCTGTGTGCAAATTGGCTGCTGCATTTCCTACATTACAACAGTGACTACCCTTCAAAAAGTACTTCATTGACTGTAAAGCACTTTGGGACGTCCGATGGTTGTGAAAGGCGCTATAGAAAGGCAAGTCTTTTTTATCGTGCCTTGGTTAACAGGAAGTTATCAATCTTCGATTTAAAATTAACAATTGATCAAACATCGATTGCCGCTTGCGAAAAGAGAGTTACAAACTTCTACCACCCTTTGTGTGTAGAAGTGTTTCCTAATTTCACTCCTGAAAGGTCTGGCTCTAATTTTTAGACTATGCCCCTAGTCCTAGAATCCCCAACCAGCGGAAATAGTTTCTCTCTATCTACCCTATCTGTTCCCCTTAATATCTTGAAAACTTCGATCAGATCACCCCTTAACCTTCTAAATTCTAGGGAACACAACCCTAGTTTGTGTAATCTCTCCTCGTAACTTAACCCTTGAAGTCCGGGTATCATTCTGGTAAACCTACGCTTGTAGAAAGTATATACAGACCTTTAATTTTAATATTTCTTGACATGCTTTGCCAGGTAAAAAGGTTTAACAAAGTGAAATAAAGTTGGTAAATGTAACAAGCAGTCTTTCACTGATAAGGCAGGAAACATGGTTGTGACTGCAGGGGGTAGTGATAGTCAAAAGAGATAAACAAACCCCCTGAGTGTTGTAGACAAAAATGAGAAGTCGCACAACACCAGGTTATAGTCCAACAGATTTATTTAATTTTACAAGCTTGTTGTAGACATGGTGTCTCTGGTGACCTTTCTGAGGTGAGAAGTCAAACCTTTGAAGTTTTGAAATGCAGAAAACAATGTAACTCATGAATCGAACCAAGTGGTTTTCTGCCACCTTTGTAAACTTTAGGAGTGAATGAACAATTTTGGGCTGTGATAAGGACAAACTGAATAATAGCCACACAGGATGTGTGAGTGTAAACGTTTGACAGCTCAAAACAGCTCAGACCAACATTAAAGGAACATTTCACTATCTCTGAATGAATGATTTAATGCAAAAGACAAGGAAAGCTGTATAAAACAGGTGGCTAAAGAAAATCAGCACTGCAGTCAGAAGAAGGTGGCTTGGCCAGTCATCTCGCCTACGAGGATCAGGCTGCAGTCAGAGGAAGGAGAGGCCTGGCCAGTCATCTCGCCTGGGAGGACCTACAATCAACGCTGGACCGATCATCGGCGGGTGGTTGTACGTATGATTTCTTGTAATATTATTGGTGAACTGCTCGAATAGTGGTTGGGGAATAGTGATTATAGGGTGTTGAACAAGAACATCCCTGCTTGTGCCCCTACAGTAACAGCCGTAGTAGATTTGATTGGTAACATTCCTAGGCACGCCACGGTATTTACGGTCCTGGACATATCAAATGGGACAAAAAGAAAATACTGCAGATGCTGGAAATCTGAAATAAAAACAGAAAATGCTGGAGATACTCAGCAGGTCAGGCAGCATCTGTGGAGAGAGAAACAGAGTTACCGTTTCAGGTCGATGACCTTTCGTCAGAACTGGAAAGAAGCAGGAAATGGAAGAGATTTTTAAGCAAGTGCAGGGGCTGAGAAAGGGGGGAGGGGATGAAAGAACAAAAGGGAAGGTCTGTGATAGGATAGAAGGCAGTTCCGACGGGCCACAGAGTACCCTACGTCGTCCAGTACTTCCCCGGAGCGGAAAAACTACGCCATGTTCTTCGCAGCCTTCAACATGTCATCGATGACGACGAACACCTTGCTAAGGCCATCCCCACGCCTCCACTACTCGCCTTCAAGCAGCCGCCTAACCTCAAAAGTACCATAGTTCGCAGCAGATTACCCATCTTTCAGGCGAACAGCAACCAAGACACCACACAACCCTGCCACGGCAACCTCTGCAAGACATGCCAAATCATGGACACAGATACCATCATCACACGTGAGGACACTACCCACCAGGTACACGGTACATACTCATGTGACTCGGCCAACATTGTCTACCTGATACGTTGCAGTAAAGGATGCTCCAGAGCATGGTACATCGGCGAGACCATGCAGACACTGAGACAACGTATGAACGGACACCGCGCAACAATCGCCAGGCAGGAGGGTTGCCTCCCAGTCGGGGAACACTTCAGCAGCCAGGGGCATTCAGCCTCGGATATGCGGGTAAGCGTTCTCCAAGGCGGCCTTCGAAATACACGACAGCGCAAAATCATAGAGCAGAAACTGATAGCCAAGTTCCGCACTCATGAGGAGGGCCTCAATCGCGATATCGGGTTCATGTCATGATACAGAACGTGACTTGACATCATGGCCGGTCTTCCCAGGTGTTTTTTTTTTAAAAAAGGCTAACACAAGAACCTACACAGATTGACAGGATATGCAGCCAGCAGGTGGTTTGACACGTTGGACCCCCTGGGACACATCTCATTGTCTTGGCTATGCTCTTTGATGTGGGAAAGATTTGAATATATTTTGTCTGTGTTTAAATTGTGAATTCTGGGAGATTCTCTCACTGCTAAACTTACCTGACGAAGGAGCGAACTGCTCCGAAAGCTTGTAAAATTAAATAAATCTGTTGGACTATAACCTGGTGTTGTGCGACTTCTCATTTTTGTCCACCCCAGTCCAACGCCGGCATCTCCACATCAGGATAGAAGGCAGGAGAGGTTAAGAGACATTAAGAGATACCCCAGTGGCTGCAGCATGGCTGGTGAAAGGCTGCTGACTTTCAGTGGAGGACACTGCAGATGGCCTTGCAGGATGACCTCCCGGAGCTGGTGGCTGGGAGAGTCAAATCGAGTGACGGTGTTTCTTCTTCACTGTCCTCTCCCTCTTCTTGGTCAACCACTGGCTGGGCAGGCTGGATTTCTTTGGTGTTTGAACTGAGGAAGGCACAAGGCACAAGGGTAGGGTTGTGGTGAGGGGAGGGCTGCATGCGAGACCTTGGCTGCCCTTTCCCTGGTTGCTGAGCCATTTGTGTTAGTGCTGAAGCACTTTTACCATTTTATGTGTAGAAGGCAGTCAGCTTTAAGAGCTGACGACTGCCATTGTGGAATCATTTTTAATGCTTTCTTTTTTAGAAGGCAGTTGAGCTCTAAGAGCTAAGGACTGCCTATTTTTAAATGATTCTTATTTTTTTCATTTTAGAAGGCAGTTCCCCTTTAAGGGCTTGAGACTGCTTTCTAAAATGATAGGCTAGCTTTAAGATAACGCTGCCTCGCTCCAGGGATGCTACGGCCACTCTACATTGGGCCTCCAGCATACTGTTCTGCGCCCCCATCATTTAAATCAGCAGGCAGAACCAAAATAACGGTTCTACTCAATCTCTTCTCATAGGACAGCCCTCTCATCCCAGGAATCAATCTAGTTTGTCCCACCTAGTTTTCTCTGCACCTTGTCTGTCCTCTCTGCTGCTGCGTCCTGGTGCCCCTCCAGCAGTTTGTGTTTATTTGCTATCTTATTTTCTTCTTCTGCTTTTTTCCCCCCTCTGTGTCGACCCCCTTGCCTTTGTGTAGCAGCAGGAAATTGTGAAGAAAAAAATGGGCAAAGGAAAGCGAGAGAGAGAGAGAGAGAGAGTGCAGGAGCGAGCAGCAAATAGGTTGGTGATTGATTAATGGCAGTGTGAGTGTGCAGAGCTGTGAGCAGCCTGTGGCCGCAACAAAAGCCTACTGCACCTGGTATTCCCAGGCGGTCTCCCATCGAAGGCTTAATGAAATTACTGCCTTGTAATCCCGCCAATGTTTCCATTATTCTTTCTAAATTGAATGTAGAATTCATGTAGCGAGAAGGTTTCTGCTCAGTAAATGAGATAAAATACAATGAGCTCAGTGTCTTTATTATGCTTAGTACACGTTTCACAATTCAAATGTCGGCCGGTCCAAATGCAAACAAGATTTGAATTTTTGGGACATAAGCCCCAAATATTATTAGATGTGTTTCAATGACAAGTGTGTAGTACCATCGTTGCTGGTTGTGTTAGATTTAGTATATGAAGTTTCCCTTTAATCCTGTCTTCTCCAGTACTATCTACCTTTAAGCTGTTGGCCTTGGCTCAGTGGCATCTGAGTCAGAAGGTCATGGATTCAAGTCCCACTCCAGAAACTTGGAGCACAAAATCTGAGGGAGTGCACTGTCAGAGCTGTCGTGTTTCGGATGAGACGAGGCCCCATCTGCCCTCTTGGGTGGATGTAAAAGATCCCACGGCACTATTCGAAGAGTTCTCCCCGGGGTCCTGGACAATATTTATCCCTTTATTTGAGCACCTTTGCAGTCAGACTGGGAGATCATCCCACATCACAGTCTTTTCTCCTTGAAGTCAGCGGGACTTCTCTGCTTCACTTCCCACCTGATGTTCATGTCCATGTTCAGTGACGGCAGGGGCTGGGTGCTCTGGACAGGGATGGGGTACGGGGGGGGTTGGGTGGGTCTGAGTGGGAGTCTGCCGGGGGCTGGGTGCTCTGGACAGGGATGGGGTACGGAGGGTGGGGGAGGATCTGAGTGGGAGTCTGCCAGGGGCTGCTCTCCTACTCACACTCCAGCAACCAGGCCAAGAGCAACATGGTCCGAGGCCTGGAAATGGGTCATTTACCTGTCCTCCTGGGCTGGGAGTAGTTAGTGGCACAAAACATATCGGGGGTAATTTTAACATTTAAAATCGTGTTAAACGGCGATATCGAATTGGCCCACATCAATTTCAATGTAAAGGAAAATCGAGCATGGTGTGTGATGGCAGCTCAATCTATATCCCCCATTTCATCAGTTAAAAATTACCCTCACTTTATTTTTGTAAATGTACAGATTGAGACACATCACCTCATTACTTCACTTATAAAATAATTTACTGATGAAAGCACTCGATGTTTTATCGAAGTTTTGTATTCACAAATGAAAAATTACAAAACCAAAACCACATTTCTCCATCTTTGAGGCAGAAATAGAAAGAACTTTTAAGAACAAAAGAAGAAAGAGCAGGAGTCGGCCACACGGCCCCTCGAGCCTGCTCCGCCACACGGCCCCTCGAGCCTACTCCGCCACACGGCCCCTCGAGCCCGCTCCGCCACACGGCCCCTCGACCCTGCTCCGCCACACGGCCCCTCGACCCTGCTCCGCCACACGGCCCCTCGAGCCCGCTCCGCCATCCGGCCCCTCAAGCCTGCTCCGCCATCCGGCCCCTCAAGCCTGCTCCGCCACAGGGCCCCTCGAGCCTGCTCCGCCATCCGGCCCCTCGAGCCTGCTCCGCCACACGGCCCCTCGAGCCTGCTCCGCCATCCGGCCCCTCGAGCCTGCTCCGCCATCCGGCCCCTCGAGCCTGCTCCGCCATCCGGCCCCTCGAGCCTGCTCCGCCATCCGGCCCCTCAAGCCTGCTCCGCCATTCAATAAGATCATGGCTGATCATCGACCTCAACTCCCCATTCCTGCCCTTATCTCCATATCCCTTGATTCCCCGTGAGTTCAACAATCTATCTATCTCAGCCTTGAATATACTCAAAGACTCCACATTCACAGCCCTCTGGGGCAGAGAATTCCAAAGATTCACAATCCTCAGTGAAGAAATTCCTCCTCATCTCAGTCTTAAATGGCCTACCCCTTATCCTGAGACTATGCCCCCTAGTTCTAGACTCTCCAGCCAGGGGAAACAACCTCTCAGCATCTACCCTGTCAGTCCCCTTCAGAATCTTGTATGTTTCAATGAGATCACCTCTCATTCTTCTAAACTCCAGAGAGTATAGGCCCATTCTACACAATCTCTCATCATAGGACAGCCCTCTCATCCCAGGAATCAATCTAGTGAACCTTCGTTGCACCACCTCCAAGGCAAGTATATCCTTCCTTAGATAAGGAGACCAAAACTGTTCACAGTACTCCAGGTATGGTCTCACCAAGGCCCTGTACAATTGTAACAAGACTTCCTTACTCTTATACTCCAACCCCCTTGCAATAAAGGCCAACATGCCATTTGCCTTCCTTATTGCTTGCTGTACCTGCATGCTAGCTTTCTGTGTTTCTTGCTCGAGGACACCCAAATCTCTCTGAACACCAACATTTAAAAGTTTCTCATCATTTAAAAAATACTCTGTTTTCTATTCTTCCAACCAAAGTGAATAACCTCACATTTCCCTACATTATACTTCATCTGCCACCTTATTGCCCGCTCACTTAGTCTGTCTATATCCCTTTGCAGACTCTTTGTGTTCTCCTCACAGCTTACTGTCCCACCTAGCTTTGTATCGTCAGCAAACTTGGATACATTACACTCGGTCCCTTCATCTAGGTCATTAATATAGATTGTAAATAGCTGAGGTCCCAGCACTGACCCTAGTTACAGCCTGCCAACTTGAAAAAGACCCGTTAATCCCTACTCTCTGTTTTCTGTCCGTTACCAATCCTCTATCCATGCTATTATATTACCCCCAATCCCATGAGCTTGTGTAATAACCTTTTATGTGGCACCTTATCAAATGCCTTTTGGAAATCCAAATATACTACATCCACTGGTTCCCCTTTATCTACTCTGCTAGTTACATCATCAAAAAACTCTCATAAATTTGTCAAACACTATTTCCCTTTCATAAAACTATGTTGACTCTGCCTAATCATGTTATGATTTTCTAAATGCCCTTATATCACTTCCTTAACAATGGATTCCAGCATTTTCCCAACGACTGATGTCAGGCTAACTGGCCTGTAGTTCCCTGTTTTCTCTCTCCCTCCTTTCTTGAATAGTGGGCTAGGTTGTATGAATCAGTGGGGTAGAGCTTGGCTTTGTGCGATGTTTTGAAATGAGTGATAGTGAGTCGGCAGCCCATTTTAACCCTGATTTTTATCTCCATTGAAGTCACTGGAAATAATAATGTGGAGAGATGTGAAACGGGCGGCCGATTCGCTATCACCCATTTTACACCATCGCCTGAAGTCACAATTACCCATCGGCAAAAACCTGACAATGGCATGCTGACCTCCCAAATCCCCTGATACTATCCTGAATATCCTGCAAACGTCTGCACCAGAGGGGACGATCCACCTCGGCCATCTCCTGAGGTCCCCACCATCACAGACGCCAGTCTTCAGCCAGTTCGAGTCACTCCATGTGGTATCAAGAAACGGCTGAGTGGACTGGACACAGCAAAGACTATGGCCCCGATATTCATGGGGCGGGGTGTCGGAGCAGGGGGGAGGAGTTATGGTCAGGAAACCCGGACGTGCGAATTTCCCCGCGCACCGTGGAGTTTTTATTTAACAGATTCCCCGCCTGGAAGCCAGCCTGATTGACGGGCTTGGCTGCCTGTCAGACGGGGAAGTTCTCCAGAAAAGGCTGCAGTGGAGGATCCGGGGGTGGGCAGGGCGTGGTTCGGTGGTTGCGGGTGATCACGGGAGGGTAGGGGAGAGATCAGTTGGGTGGTCGGGGGGAGAGCCTAAGGTCACGGGCGGGGGTTTCGGGGAGATTGGGGGTCAGAGACGAGAGGTTGTCGGGGCAAGATCGTGCAGGTGGCGGGGGAGGGATTTACAGGGTTAGCTTGTTGGGCCTGGAGGAAACACTCCTGCTCCTCTTGGGCCTTATGGATCCAATCCTTCTCGCCTCCTTTTACCTGCTGGGTTTCCTGAAGCCTGGGAAGCCCAGCCAACATGGGCTAAAAATAGAAAGCTTGTTAAAATGTAGGGACACAGCCTCCTTAAAAGGTGAAGTGAGTGGTAGTCTCGTATGTCACCATGTTTAATCACACAAGGACACAGCAAAGGCAACAAGTCCCGACAACATCCCAGCTGTGGTGCTGAAGACTAGCCACGCCTCTAGCCAAGCTGCTTCAGTCCAGCTACAATGGTGGCATCTACCCAACAATAGGGAAAACTGCCCAGGTATGTCCTGTCCACAAAAATCAGGACAAATCCAACCCAGCCAATTACCGACCTATCAGCCTAGTCTTAATCTTCAGCAAAAGTGATGTAAGGTGTTGTCGACCATGCTATCAAACAGCACTCACTCACCAATAACCTGCTCACTGATGCTCAGTTTGGCTTCCACCAGGACTACTCGGCTGAATTCCAGAGGTGAGGTGAGAGTGACTGTCCTTGACATCAAGGCAGCATTTGACCGAATGTGGCATCAAGGAGCTCTAGTAAAACTGAAGTCAATGAGAATCAGGTTGAAAACTTTCCACTGGCTGAAGTCATACCTAGCACAAGGGAAGATGATTGTGGTTGTTGGAGACCAATCATCTCAGCCCCAGGACATCGCTGCAGGAGTTCCTCAGGGCAGTGTCCTAGGCCCAACTAAATTTAGCTGCTTCATGAATGACCTTCCCTCCATCACAAGGTCAGAAATGGGGATGTTCGCTGATGACTGCACAGTGTTCAGCGCCATTCGCAACTCCTCAGATAATGAAGCAGTCCGTGCTGCATGCAGCAAGATCTGGACAACATCCAGGCTTGGGCTCATGAGTGGCAGGTAACACTTGCCCCACACAAGTGCCAAGCAATGATTATCTCCAGCAAGAGAGAGTCTAACCACCTCTCTGACATTCAATGGCAATACCGTCATCTAATTCCCTACCATCAACATCCTGGGGGTCACTATACCAGAAACTCAACTGGAGCAGCCACAGAAATGCCGTGGCCACAAGAGCAGGTCAGAGGCTGGGTATTCTGCAGCGAGTGTCTCACCTCCCAACTCCCCAAAGCATTCCCACCACCTACAAGGCACAAGCCAGGAGTGTGATGGAATACTCTCCACAGCTGGATTGGTGGATCTTGTCTGAGCTTATTAGTTCTCAGTATTTCCTGGGCATGACTGGGAGCTAAATATTCCAGGCTATAGGATCTTTAGAAAGGACAGGGAAATTGGGAAAAGAGGGGGAGTAGCAATACTTATTTTCTGCGGACAACTTACACCTTCCTCAGCAATCATCTTCACGAGGGCAACTGAGCATGATTCTACATTGAGGTGACATACCAGAGCTGACTGTAAATTTAGAATTGCTCCCTTCAGTATTAGAGATTGTTACTGCCCACTCACTGAGCTGTCTGATACACACCCAGCAACTCCGTCCTGTCTTTTACTCTAAATTCTACCACTCTTCAATTTAAGAAACGCTTTCACCAAATAATTTCTGTGAGCAATGATCAATGAAAGACTGTGTGTGTTCACTCACTCTCAGCCAGAGACCAGGCCTCTGCTTGCAGGAGTCTTTCCTCTCTGACTTCATTCTCTCCAATAATTAACCCTGATCCTTTGCACAGTGTTTCTAATCTGCTCTCCGGTGATCTTCCGAGATTTGGATAGATTTGATGAATGCACTTGTCTGGAAGCTCTCCCCTCGTTGCTCTCTCATGCACAAATGGACAGTTTGTGCCACTTTGCTGTATTTTGTCCAACCCTGCGGTTTCTGGGTTGTCATGGTTTCCATTGTGAGGCCAGGCCAGTCATAACCCCTCAGTTGTGATGTGGCCCTGGGTCATGTGCCCATATAAGCCCTGCCAGCTGTCTGTGGCAGTTTAAGGTGCTGGGGGTGAAGGCCCAGACCTGAGATACAGACCATACGGACAAGGCAACATTCCCAACCCTTGGCAGCCATATTGGATCGAGCAGCTGTTTGTTCCTAATAATAAAGAACCAACCGCACCACAGACCCTCAGAGTACTCGTGACTAAAGGTGTAGCAATGGGAGTGTGGGACAGACATTTCTAGCAGAATTGCCCCCAAATTGGGTTGTTTCTGTGACTCAAATCAATATTAAATACACTAGAAATAAAAGATCTGAACTCAGGAGATCATTGCGGGGTTAGAGAGGGAAAGCATCATTTCCAGCCCGGGTAATGTGGGAGAACAAAAAGGCTCCTTCACTCCAGTAGGATAGTCTCAATAATATGGAACGGGCCAGATACCATTTGCATTTGACTAGAAAGGATGATTTTATAATTCCTGAGTAAACACGGTTGTGGGTTTGTACGTTCATCACCATCTGAACAAATGATTCCACTGACTTTATTTGTGTGTTGACAGGAAGTAAACTCCAAGGGGATTGAAGCTGCTTTGTGATGTCATGAGGAGATTGTTGTGACATCAGAGCACTTGTTCCACTCTTCTCTCCTTTAATCCTTGGGGGGAAAAATTGTGTCGCGCACCCCTTGGGGCGCTAACTTCGCCGGGGCACTACTTCTAGCGCTTCGAAAGAGTTAGCGCCCCCGCGCCCGAAATTCACCGGTAGCGCCCCAAGAGGGAGGCGGGGCGCTACTGGAAGTGTCCCGCCTCTGTCTTGGGGCGCTGCGAGTGAATATCGCGGCTCTACGTGACGCTGCGTGCCGCGGTACTGCAGGCCTTCCTCCCCTTATTAAAGGGGAGGGGCCTAGCGCAGCGCGACCCGGAGCCTAGTTGGGCCACCGGGGTTCGGAGTGCCAGCAAAAGAGCCCGGCACTCAAGAGAAGTGCCGGGCTCACGGGGCCCAGCTGGCACTCTGCGGGGTGGGGGGGGGGTGCTCAGGAGGCCGGGCATGGCAAAGCGGGCAGGTGCTGGCAGGCGGCCAGCAACAAAAATGGCCGCCCGGCACCTTCCCTTTAATTTGCGCCGCCCCGGCCGCAGGTGAGTCCCACTGACCCCATCAGACATAGCGTCCGGCAGTAAGTCAGGGGGTGCTACCGAAGATCGCAGCCGGGGCGCAAGCGGGGCTAATGGTTACCGTCACCGCTAACCTCCCACTGAATTTCGCAGGAGGCGTTAGCGGCACCGTGCCCAGGCGCTAGTTGCTTTGCGCCCCGTTAGCGCCCTCTTAGGGCACTAATGGGAGGCGCAAATCAACCGAATTTTTCCCCCTTGTTCTCTATTTCCTACCACCCCAGATTTCGCACCCACTTATCCTCCCTGCTTTCCTCCTTCAGCCTCTGGACTCACTGATTCCGCGTGGTGAAGGTGCTCCCACAGTGTTAGGTAGGGTGTTCCAGGATTTTGACCCAGCGACAATGAAGGAACGACGATATCTTTCCAAGTCAGAATGGTGTGAGACTTGGAGGGAACTTGGAGGTGGTGGTGTTCCCCTGCACCTGCTGCCCTTGTCCTTCTAGGTGGAAGAGGTCGCGGGTTTGGGACCTTCTGTCGAAGAAGCCTTGGCGAGTTGCTGCAGTGCATCCTGTGGATAGCACACACTGCAGCCACGGTGCATCAGTGGCGGAGGGAGTGAATGTTTAAGGTGGTGGATGGGGTGCCAATCAAACTGACTGCTTTGTCCTGGATAGTGTCGAGCTTCTTGAGTGTTGTTGGAGCTGCACTCACCCAGGCAAGTGGAGAGTATTCCATCACACTCCTGACTTGTGCCTAGTAGATGGTGGATAGGATTTGGGGAGTCAGGAGGTGAGACACTTGCCACAGAATACCTAGCCTCTGACCTGCTCTTGTTGCCACAGTATTTATGTGGCTGGTCCAGTTAAGTTTCTGGTCAATGGTGACACCCAGGATGTTGATGGTGGGGGTTTTGATTTGAGGGTTCATTATTATCTTCTTGGTCTGAGTGCTCTATTGTTTCATAAACTACTATGGGATTACTTGTTAAACCCTTTTTCCTCATAGCTATGACCTCAACTGATCTTTTACCTGAAATCTGTTTGCTTGTTTTAGATTTCATTTTGTTGCTTATTTTAATATTATTATAGCAACCCTAATATTTTAACTCTAGTTCCAGGAGAAGGTGAACTTCCTCCTCAGACCATTTGATTTCCTGCCCTTTGCTTCTGAGGAACAGCGTCCTTGATTTTCTTCTCGTCCCTCAGTTCTGCATGTTGGTGTCTTTCATGTTGTCTGTGATACCTTGGGACACAGCATATATATACAACAGCACAACATGGCTTCCGGTAAGAACTGTACTGCACACGGCTTTATTATTATATACATCAGTAGTCCACCAGGTGGCTCTATTACACTTCTCCCTCCTTATTGAAGCATTTAATCATAGCAAATAATCATTGTACATGACTTGCATGGTATACACAACTCTTGGTATACATTTCTCAAATGGAACCCATTTTATGTTTCCAAATTCTACTCTAGAATTCTGTATCACAAACAAAAGATATGAACTTATTTTCCATATTTACAGATTAAACTTAACCACTGTTTTTCTGTTTCAAAGAGGATACCTTCTTTCTTGAACAGAACTTTCAGATCTTGTTGTAGGACTTTGACTCATTCTAGGCTGAACCTGCGGAGAATTTTTCTCCAAGGGCTGACCTTGATCTACACTTTCAGACTGTTTGTCTGTCTGACTCGGGCTCAGACTTAAATTCTGACTTTGTCTTGGACTTGTTTCTGGTCCGTCTGATGTAGGATTTGCTGCTCCTCTACTTCTTGCTGCACAGGCTGGGCTGGTGAAAGTTCTTGGGTATCTGAAAGGAGAAAGGCACAAGGGTCAGGTTGTGGTGAGGGGAGGAGGGGAAGGCAAGATGTGCATGCTTACACCTTCAGCAGCTTGTACGTGAGAAGAGATTGTGGGATGAGGGGGATGTGAGAAGGAGGATTAGGTATGAGCATACCATCATCAATGCCGATGCCAATTATCACAGCCTCCGTGTCGGCCCCTCCAATTATTTCCCGAACCGTCTCCTCTAGCTGGGTCAGGTTCGGCAGCCATGTTGGCCCCCACCTGTCTGCTCCTGCTCTCGCCGGTTGTGACTCCCCTTGGCCTGCAAGAGAAGGGGAAGTGTGTCAGTGAGTGTGGTGCATTGTGTTTGGGTGATGAGCCTGTTATGGTTGAATTGTGTGCAAGATGTGAGATGTGGTTGTGAGGCTCGCAGCTGTGGTCAATGTGTGAGGGTGAGGTGAAGCTATGATTGTGAGGTACGAGTCGCGATTGCTAATAAATGTTGGTAGGTGAGTGATGGGGGTGTGGTGCATTGAGCAGTGGTGCAGTTGGTGGGAGATGACATTTGAAGATGCATTCACTGACCATGACCACTTGTGTGAGGTCATTAAACTTCTTCTGGCACTGGATCCAGGTTCTAGGGGAAAGACTGACCGCTTCAGCGATCTCCTCCCACTGCTTTCGAACAGTGTGCCTGGAAGACCTCCTGGCCCCCTGCGGATAGAGGCGTGTCTCCTCCGAAAGACCCCCTGCACCAAGGCCTCCAGTGTTGCATCAGAGATCTGAGGTGCCCTTTCTCTGCCCTGTTGCGACACTGCTAACTTCCAGCTCCAGTCAGAATGAGGCACTTCTCTCACAAAGCACCTCCCCTTTAAGAAGTGCGAAGTCGCACAACACCAGGTTATAGTCCAACAGTTTTATTTGAAATCACGAGCTTTCGGAGCGCTGCTCCTTCGTCAGGTAAAGTGAAGGAATACAAATCAGCAAAGCATATATAGACAGAGAACAATGTGTAGCGTACAATGTCAGACGACTACAGTAAATCTTTCTGACTGCCCTCCATCGCACCTCGGCAGAGATACAATCAGGCCAGTCAGGAAGGCATTACATCAAAGACACAGCAAAATACAGCTAAGACAATGAGGTGGGGTTACAGGGGGTCCAACGTGTCAAATGCTGCCGTCTGTATGGTTAAGCTTTTTACTTTTTTAAAAAAACTGGAAATCACATCTGTGAACAAGCCAACGACGACTCGAGTCTGGATGACTCTACGTCATGTAGCGTGACATGAAACCAAGATCCCGGTTGAGACCGTCCTCATGGGTGCGGAACTTGGCTATCAGTTTCTGCTCGATGATTTTGCGTTGTCGTGTGTCTCGAAGGCCGCCTTGGAGAACACTTACCCGCAGATCCGAGGCTGAATGTCCTTGACTGCTGAAGTGTTCCCCGACTGGGAGGGAACACTCCTGCCTGGCGATTGTTGCGCGGTGTTCGTTCATACGTTGTCGCAGTGTCTGCATGGTCTCGCCGATGTACCATGTAAGAAGTGCAGACAGCCTTTTACTCTGCAGGCAACCTTTAAATACAGAGCAGACTTCCCACGATATTGGGCCCCTGTTGAGCCCAGCACTAAATGCGCAGCTGGTTGGCTCAGCGCTTCAATCATGTTAATGAGCAGGCAGCACATTTTGCGTGCACGGGCAAATCACGCATCGCGATCCCCACGCCTGTGTTCAGGCCGTATCCAATCTAGCCCCCAATCTGTTTTAGTGATGTTGGTTGAGGGATAAATATTGGCCAGGACACCGGGGAGAACTCCCCCTGCTCTTCTTCGAAATAGTGCCGTGGGTTTTTTTTTTACGTCCACCTGAGAGAGCAGACGGGGCCTCGGTTTAACATCTCATCCAATCAACGGCACCTCCGACAGTGCAGCACTCCCTCGGTACTGGCACTGGAGTGTCAGCCTAGATTTTTGTGCTCAAGTCTCATGGAGTGGGAATTGAAACCCACGATCTTCTGACTTAGAGGCGAGGGTGCTACCCACTGAGCCACAACTGACACAAGATGTGATGAAGCTTATAATTACTGTATCTCTTATAATTACAATGAGACCATTAATAAAACTTATTTCAGTTATCCTTTTCCCTTTCTTTATCCCTCCCATGGCACAAATATTTTGCTGACGAAGAATGCAGGGATTGACTGATTCTAAACATCCTGTTCTCCTAGCCTTGCGGTTGTTCTCCATGGGAACGCCCAAAGAAATTTGCATTTCTATAGCGCCTTTCACAACTTCAGGACGTCCTGAAGCGCTTTATATCCAATGAAGTACTTTTGAAAGTGTAGTCACTCTTATAATGTAGGGAAACACAGCAGCCAATTTGCACACAGCAAGATCCCACAAACAGTACTGTCCCCACCACTTAAAACATCCATGTTTAAAATGGGCCGTCACTTACATTGGCCAAAGAGTGATACCCATTAACCATTTGCACTAATGGCAATTTCAGAGTTGCCAGTTACAGCATCTTAAGTGCTCCGTTAATTGTGGGCAGAAACAGCTGTGCTTACTCGCTGGTTGGCACCTCATTGAGGGGCACTGAATTGGAAAAAAAGAGCCTTATTGCGGCGTCGGCTACCTTTAGCACATGCTGCAGTGTGAACGTTAACTCTCCTCTCTGTGGCAGTCTTTAAAGTTGTAAAATACAAATTCTACTCAGCAGCCACTCCACTATTAACGCTACCATGTTATACCATCCATTGCGTATAGCGGGCAAATCACGTATGCACAAACGCGCCCACTGTAAGTGGTGGGGACTGTGCTGAGATAATGAACGGATAATCTGTTTTTTACTCGTGTTGGTTCAGGGATACACATTGGCCAGGACACCAGGGGAACTTCCCTGCTCTTCTTAGAAATAGTGCTGTGGGATCTTTTATGCCTACCTGAGAGCAGACGGGGCCTCGGTTTAACGTCTCATCCGAAAGACGGCACCTCCGACAGTGCAGCACTCCCTCAGTACTGCCCCTCCGACAGTGCAGCGCTCCCTCAGTACTGCCCCTCCAACAGTGCCGCGCTCCCTCAGTACTGCCCCTCCGACAGTGCAGCACTCCCTCAGTACTGCCCCTCTGACAGTGCAGCACTCCCTCAGTACTGCCCCTCCGACAGTGCGGCGCTCCCTCAGTACTGACCCTGTGACAGTGCAGTCTCCCTCAGTACTGCCCCTCTGACAGTGCAGCGCTCCCTCAGTACTGACCCTCCGACAGTGCAGTCTCCCTCAGTACTGACCCTGTGACAGTGCAGTCTCCCTCAGTACTGCCCCTCTGACAGTGCAGCGCTCCCTCAGTATGCCCCTCTGACAGTGCAGCACTCCCTCAGTACTGGCCCTCCGACAGTGCAGTCTCCCTCAGTACTGCCCCTCTGACAGTGCAGCGCTCCCTCAGTACTGACCCTCCGACAGTGCAGTCTCCCTCAGTACTGACCCTGTGACAGTGCAGCGCTCCCTCAGTACTGCCCCTCCGACAGTGCAGTCTCCCTCAGTACTGCCCCTCTGACAGTGCAGCGCTCTCTCAGCACTGCCCCTCTGACAGTGCAGCGCTCCCCCAGTACTGCCCCTCTGACATTGCAGCGCTCCCTCAGCACTGCACTGGAGTGTCAGCCTGGATTATTGTGCTCAAGTCTCTGGAGTGGGACTCGAACCTTCTGACTCAGAGGTGAGAGTGCTGCCCACTGAGCCTGGAATTTCTCCTGATTTCCCAACTTTACTTCAGTTAAAACCCCAGAGAAATGGGTTTGCCGCCAATCTTCTACTGAAGTTACAGCAGGTGATCAGGGAAAACTCCTGAGAAAATTCTACTCCCTGATCTCCACTCAGCACCACCCTCTAATGACCTGTTAAGACTAAAAGCTCCTTTTGTGCAGATTAAACATAAAGTTGCATTCTGGACTGTATTAGTTTTGTTAATCTTTCAGTCAGAATTGCTTCAGGAAGCAAATAGTGGCTCCCAGTGAGGGAGACTGATCGCCATTCTACCCCTGATTGTACATAAAGCTTGACACCAGCAGGGGGCAGCAGAGTCCGATGCACTGGAGTGAGAGATTGGCAGCATTTGTTGGCAGTGCTGCAGGTTTGATCCAATCCACAAACTGCGCACGGAAGAGTAATTTCTCCATTAACCAAGTTAACCCCTAAATCTCATGAAGCAACCCTGAAAGGTTTGCAATGCAGCGATGGTTGCATTTAAAGGGACATGGCCAATTTAACGTAAAATTGCCTTATATGGGGATATAAATTACGGAGGCTGCTAGCACTCCGGAAACCCGGTCTACAAACAGCGACCGCTGCAGGTCACAACCAGCAAGGTGAGGGTTTAAACTATACTCACCTGAATGTGGAGCTGGGAGCAGGAGGGCTCCCACCTCCCGACCCCACATTAAAAGAACACTGTCCACTGCCGAAAACCCCCTCCCCCACCCCCACTCCCCCTTCCCCTCCCCCACCCCACCACTCCCCTCCCCCACCGCCACCCCTCCCCTCCCCCACCGCACCACCTCCCCCTCCCCCACCGCTCCCCCTCCCCCACCGCTCCCCCTTCCCCTCCCCCACTGCTCCCCCTCCCCCACCGCTCCCCATCCCCCACCGCTACCCCATCCCCTCCCCCACCGCTCCCCATCCCCCACCGCTACCCCATCCCCTCCCCCACCACTTCCGCTCCCCCTCCCCCACCGCTCCCCATCCCCCACCGCTACCCCATCCCCTCCCCCACCACTTCCGCTCCCCCTCCCCCACCCGCTCCTCCTCCCCCACCGCTCCTCCTCCCCCACGCTCCCCTTCCCCCACCGCTCCCCCACCGCTCCCCTTCCCTCTCCCCCTCCCCACCGCTCCCCCACCGCTCCCCTTCCCCACCGCTACCCCTCCCCCTCCACTCCTCCCTCCTCCTGCTCCACCACTCACCCCTCCCCCTTCGCTCCCCCTCCCCCCTTCAGGCGAGGCGAGTGTGTGAGTGCATGAGAGTGAGTGAGTGAGTGTGTGGGAGTGAGTGAGGAGTCTGTGTGAGTGTGAGAGTGTGAATGTGTGAGTGTGAGAGTGTGAATGAGGAGAATGTGTGTGAGTGAGGAGTGTGAGTGAGTGTGCAAGAGTGAGTGTGAGTGAGTGTGCGAGAGTGAGTGTGTTAAATAAAGAAAGAACACTTGTCTCAGATTTCTGAATCATACACAGCTACGACTCACTTCTCATCTCTACCCATTCTGTTGTTTGTTCACTTTGCAGTGTGAGCTGGGTAGGATAACAACACTGTGCCCGTCTGTTATTGATGTACAGACGGGTTCGGTAACTTAATCGGAATTTGACACCCTGATAAAACAGGAGCTTATTCCTCATTCCTTTACACGCCAAAATTCCACTACATTCAAATCACTGCAGTCTCTTGGCACATTACAGTGAGAGTTGGCCAAGAAATTCTTCACAGTCTCCTGTCAGTATAGCTCCTATCAATTACAAGCCTTCTGCCACATACACCCTTACAGGCGAATGTAAGCAGGAGCTGATTATTTTCACTGCCTGCGAGTTTTTGGCTCCCTTATCTTTAAAATTGCCAACTCACCTCTGTGACTGATTATTTGTTTCTGCTATCAATGATTGAGATTGGGAGCGATTCTGTCAGCTCTCTCGCCGAGCCAATGAGTCCAGGGGAAAAGCAAGAGGTTCCTGGGTATTGTGCAGTTGCTGTGGAGACAAATTTCAAATAAAGGAGGTCACTCAAAGCTTTTGCGATCTAATAGATAACTTTCAGCAGATAAGCAGGGGTTAGTTCCCTGCGCTGCATCTGTTAAAATCGTGAAACAGCAGTTCATAGAAGTCAAGAATGATCCTGAGGGTAAGTAAACATCGTTCTAACGGCTGGTGCAGTTCAATAAATGTAACCATCTTAGAGCAGAAGAAATAGGAGCAGGACTAGGCCATTCGGCCCTTCGAGCCTGCTCCGCCAAAGCCTCAGCGCTCTGAATCCAAGTTCTTCATGGTTTTATTTTAGTTGGGCCCATCAAGAACTCGGGGAATGGAAGGCTTTTCACTTTAGGTACCTGCCTGAGCATTAAGTGCTCCCAAGACAGCTATGACACAGTCGGATGCAGAGTAAAGCTCCCTCTACTCTGCCCCAACTACTTTACTCCAGCTGTGTGCTTCCATCTTCGAAGAACATTCCCTGCTGCAAAGGTGTGACATTTTTCCATTTCCCACAATGAGGGGAGTTTTATTTGAGGTATTCAAAATGATGAAAAGTTTTGATGGAGTAAATAAGGAGAAACTGTTTCCACTGGCAGGTGGGTCGGTAACCAGAGGACACAGATTTAAGATAATTGTCCAAAGGACTGAGAGGGGAGATCAGGAAAAAAATCGTACGCAGCGAGTTGTTGTGATCTGGAATGCGCTGCTTGAAAGGGCGGTGGAAGCAGATTCAATAGTGACTTTCAAAAGGTAATTGGATAAATACTTGAAAAGGAAACATTTGCAGGGCTATGGGGAAAGAGCAGGGGGGAGTGGGACTAATTGGAGAGCTCCTTCAAAGAGCCGGCACAGGCAAGATGGCCTCCTTTTGTGCTGTTTGATTCTATGATATGCTGAGTGAGATAGCCAATTCATGTAACTTAGGGTCGTTTGGTGCTGTGAGCCAACAGATGGAATTTCCATCCCATCTCTGAGCTGGATTTGAACCTTGGTTCCAGAGATTTAATAAAAAGAGAACCTGAAATGTATGGTACTTACATATTGGTAATTGATCACTAGAGGGTTCCCCGATGAGTGCAAGCATTCCTCCAGCGCTCTCCTCTTATACTGAATGTTATATCCAAGGAGAATCATAGAATCTTACAGCACAGAATTAGGCCATTCGGCCCATCGTGCCTGGGCCAGCTCTTTGAAAGTTATCCAATCTGTTTCCACCACCACAGAGTTTGATTGGCCCAGAAATTCGGCTGTTGTCGGGTGAGTACGCGCTGTGTACTCACCCGTAAGGCCACCTGAAGTGCCGGTTTCCTGCATGCACTGCGCATGCGCGGGAAACCGGAACTTCCGTTCCCCTGAAGGGAGGGGTTCAGAGGTCGAACGCGTGCGTGGGAGAGGCTGCGCGCACGCAACGAACTTCGTTTTTTTTTCAGGTTTCTCCGGGAGGTTAAGTATGAAGAAGCTGCGCTTTTAAAGAGGAGGCGCAAGGCCTGTTTTTAACAAGGTAAGTGGTTAATTAATTACAATTTAAACATTTTTTCAACAGGTTTATCTTTTTTAGATACTTTAAAGAAAGGTAAGTTTATTTTTAGCACCGTTAAAAGGTATAATTAATTTTTTCAAAAATTTAAATTTTTGTTTAAAGTAGTTAATTTATGTAACTTATAGTTATTTTTAAAATGTGATATTTAAAAAAAAATTATTTGAAGTTTAAGTGTGGTTTTGGGGCCGATTTCTATTCATAGATTTGACAGTCTTCTATGAATGAAAATGCCCTGCTACGATTGGCTCTCCATGGCCCACGTGATCCCAGGGGACGCTTCAAACTAACTGTGCCCCTGGGATACGCAAGCACTGCACGCCGGCAGCTGGAGGAGGCCCAGGACCCGAAGTCCTCGTGGGCCCAAAGCACAACGGCAGGCGCGGTAGGTAAGTACGCGCGCGATGCTTGCACCCGCAGGAAGCCTGAAAACCGAATTTCTGGCCCATTAGCAGCCATTATATCGCCACACCAACTTGAGTGTTTATTGGACATCAAACCACTCAATCCACCATTCATTGATTTTATTGTGTACAAGGGCTGATTGAATGTCCAACTGTGATAAGGCCACCAGAACAGAGACATGCAGTTCAATGGCCGGTTACCCAGCAGTTCCTGTAATGTATTTATTTTGTATCGAACGCCTCTGCCATTCTCATTTGAAGGAGAAGGTGGACTTCAAGGCTGGCCCGTGGAAGACCAAGGCTACCTTAGTACTGGCTACTAGCACCCGACAAGCCACACACACAAGCACAATGAGGCCCCTGTAATCATTATTGAGCATGTCATTGGCATCGTGAAGCAATGCTTCAGCTGCCCAGACAGATCAAGGAGCACCCAACAATACTGATTTTCCAAGGGCTCCTGTCATCTCTTCCATCCTCCACAATTCTGCTATACAAAGATGCCTAAAGAGGATCAAAAGGACAATCTGGAATCAAGCCCAGAGCAGTTTATCCAGGAAATACATAAGAATTAGGAGCAGGAGTCGGCCATACAGCCCATCGACCCTGCTCTGCCATTCAATAAGATCATGGCTGATCATCGACCTCAACTCTACTTTCCCGCCCGATCTCCATATCTCTTGATTCCCCGAGAGTCCAAAATTCTATCGATCTCAGCCTTGAATATGCTCAAAGACTCAGCATCCACGGCCTTTTGGGATAGAGAATTCCAAAGATTCACAACCCTCTGTGAGAAGAAATTCCTCCTCATCTCAGTCTTAAATGGCCGACCCCTTATCCTGAGACTATGCCCCCTAGTTCTACACTCTCCAGCCATGGAAAACAACCTCTCGGCATCTACCCAGTCAAGCCCCCTCAAAAACTTTTAGGGGAAAAAATTTGTGTGGTTTGCGCCACACGTTAGCGCCAGAAGATGGCGCTAAACGCCGTTGACAGCTGTAACAGCTGATGCCGGTCCAGCGCCGCACGCCATATCGATATTGCCGGTAGCGCTGCCGGTAAACTCAATCGCCAGGAGCCTCGTCATCATGGAGATCGTGACATCAGTGAGTGTACAACACTCACTGGACGTCCGATCTTCCAACTTTGTTGTAGTCACTTACCTTATCGGCAGCGCAGAACAACGACAGGGAGAGCTGGCGTCTACCAGCAGGAAGCAGGCTGCAGCAGCGATAGTTAAAGGCACCATCCCCAATTAGCTGCAACTGACATGGTTCTGCAGTTTCAGTGCCTGTTTGCTACTTCCTGCAAATGAAAGTTTTCTTTAGTTATTTCAAGTTTTTTTGGTGACAGGGAGTGTTGATTCAAGATGCAGAGGTCACTCATGATTTGTTAAAGGCTTCGGCTCACAACACTTCCTCACAGTCATAGGGGGCTGCGGGATTGCGGGATTACCTCAGGAGGACGATGAGGTGGAGGAGGATGAGGAGGAGGATGAGGAGGCAGAGGAGGATGAGGAGGAGGAGGAACAGGAGGGAGGGCGAGGCAATCGGCCTTCTGACGGGCTGTCCGTGAGCGGCTCATCAGACTCCGATTCAAATGAGTGAAACCCCAGATCCCCCTAGCTCACCACACCCCCATCATACAATCCCTGTCTCATGCCATATCACAGCGTCCTCCTGGGCGCAAAGGTGAAATGAGAGAGACCACAAAATTTTCCAAACACACTTAATAAATGTATCGATAAATATATCACACATATCACTTGAATTCTAATAACTAATCACTCTTGTGCCTGCCATAGTTGAATAGCTATTATTGTGTGATAGGTGTGAGATATGGGTGTGAGTGTTGCTAGGTAGAGATTGTTGGTGGGTGAGTGCTGGGGGGGGTGGTGCTTTGGGCAGTGTGTGAAGCTTGTGGTACAGATGGTGGTATGTAACATTTGTTGAAGCCTTCACTCACCCTGACAACCTGTGTGAGATCATTAAACTTCCTCCTGCACTGGGTGTGGGTCCTGGGGATCATAGTGCTGCCCATGACGCGCTGTGTCACCTCCCTCCACATAGTCTGGCAGACTTGTGGTGAGGTGCTCCTGCCAGTTGCAGGGTACAGGACCGTCCGCCTTCTCTCCACCACTAAAACCAATGCCTCCAAATCTTCATCGGAAAACCTCTGGGCTCTCTCCCTCGGGGCGGAGATCTGCCATCAGGATTTGTAAATAAGTGCTCCTTCTCCTTGTCCTTTTTCTTCTGGTTGTTGGGGCAGTTGCACACCCAACAATGCTGAGAATGAGGTGCTGCAGCATCAATGAACCTTCCCTTTAAGTAGTGAAAAAAGCCTGTTTAGACTGCCCCTGATATTGGTCCATCTTTTCAGTGTAATGCCAATGACCTTGAGCTTTTAGACTGCAATCATTTTAATGAGGAGTGAAGATGAATTTTGCGTGCAGCCTAGATGATTTTCAACTGGCGCTACTTAACCATTTAGTTTAAACACTGCCCATTTCTTGGCTATAACGAATTTCTAGCCCTTAGGGGCAAAAATTGGGTCGTGCCCCCTTTAGGGCGCTAACTTCACCTGGGCGATACTTTTAGCGTCCCCGTGCCCAAAATTCAATGGTAGCGCTCCAAGCAGGAGGTGGGGCGCTACCAGCCCAATATCGTGCCGCAGTACTGCAGGCCTTCCTCCTCTTATTAAAGGGGAGGGGCCTTGCGCAGTACGAACAGGGCCCTGCTGGCCCACCAGGGAGTGGGGTGCCGGGCTGCCCGATCGCGACCGGCACCTCGCGGGAGGACGGCAAAGGGGGCAGGTGCTGGCAGGCGGCCAGCAAAAGAATGGCCTCCCGGCAACTCCCCTTTCAATATCGCCGCCCTGGCCGCACGTACGCTCCCCTTACCCTGTCGGACATAGTGTCTGGCGGTACATCAGGGGTGCGACCGAAGTTTGCGGCCAGGGCGCGGCACACGGTGATGACATCATCGCTGGAGACGCAGCATCGCGGGGCGCTCCCGGCTACAGCCGCCGGTAACATCCCACTGAATTTCGTGGGAGATGTTAGCGGTGCCGTGCCCGGGCGCAAGGGGATTTGTGCCCTGTTAGCGCCCCCTTCGGGTGCTAATGGGAGGCGCAAAGCCACCGAATTTTGCCCCCTTAGTGTTTCAATGAGATCACCTCTCATTCTTCAGAACTCCAGAGACATGCTTACAGCATCCAATACAGACTGACTAGTCATCTCATTGGTGTGTACAAATGTACCATTAGATCTGTATGGTAAGCAATGCCAAGAGAGATCTGGCCATATAATACTAATTTCTTGATGAAAATCTTAAAAATGACCAAATGCCGAAATTGTGCGTAGTCCTGTTGATTGACCGATGCAGTCTGCTGGGGTGCGGTAAGAGATCCGCTGATGGCCATGATTCTCCACATGATGAGGTTCCGATATTGTCCAGACTGAAAAAGGACACAGCCGGGCCAATAATGCAGCCTAGCTGGCTTAAAGTACTGTCGTACTGATAGTGCCAGAGCCATGTGTTACTGGGCATGGAGGTCTGAGGCCTACTCTGAGCTCCATGCTTTGAGCAAAGAGCAATAGAGGCAGGAATCCCCGAGAGTGTTGGGAGACTGCACTAATACAAAAAGAAAATACTGCAGATGCTGGAAATCTGAAATAAAAACAGAAAATGCTGGAGACACTCAGCAGGTGAGGCAGCATCTGTGAAGAGAGAAACAGAGTTAACGGCCCAGAAATTGATCTCGCTCTGTTCCCGCGGGGGTAAGGCTTCCCCGCGATCTCTCACTCCGCGTTGGCTTTTTCAGATCCAGCTCGCACGAACTTGATGTTCCAGACATCAGCTGGGCAGTGCTTGCGTATCCCACCGGCGTAGTGAATTCGTGCGAGCTGTGGGATCACGTGACTCAGTTAGAGCCAATGGCAGCACACCATCTTCCATTCATAAGTTTCACATACGTGCTGTGAAATCTATGAATCTTACACCCCCCCAAAATAACAGCTAAACCTCAATTAAATTTTTAAAAAAAACCATCACATTAATAAAATAAGTATAGTTAAATAAATTAACCATTTAAAATAAAAAATAAAATTTTTGAAAAAATTTAAAATCTTTTAAAAAGTTATAAAAATAAACTTACCTGTCTTTAAAGTCTCTAAAAAAGATATACCTGTTAAAAAAAATTCAAAAAAATACTTAATTCACTACTTACCTTGTTAAAAGTGGGTCTTACTCCTCCTTTTTCCATTTCTAAAATCTTCCCTACTTACCTGCGCGTCCAAAGCACGAAGTGCACAGCGTGCGCGCAGCCTGCAGCGCGCACGCGATGCACCGAGGAACCGCCCCCTTTTCAAAAGACCAAGTGCCGGTTTTCAGCGCATGCGCAGGGCATGCAGAAAACCGGCAATTGGAGAGAGAATACGCGAGAGTACACAGTGCGTACTCTCGCGTCGCGGGATGAATTTTTGGCCCAACGTTTCAGGTCGATGACCTTTCGTCAGAACTGGAAAAAAGCAGGAAATGCAACAGACCATAACCTCGGCCCCTATCATATATATATTTTTTCCCCCCACACTTTTCTTTGTTTGTGTTTTCTTTTCCTCTCTCCCACATGGCAGCTGTCTTTCATTCTGCCAGCACAATTCACACTTCATCTCGAGCCATCCTTTGTTTCTTAACCTGTCCCATTACCATCTCCTTTTGCCTTGAATATCTCTTAATGTCTCTTAACCTCTTCTGCCTTCCATCCTATCACAGACCTTCCCTTTTGTTCTTTCATCCCCTCCCCCCTTTCCCAGACCCTACACTTGCTTAAAAACCTGTTCCATTTCCTGCTTTTTTTCCAGTTCTGACGAAAGGTCATCGACCTGAAACGTTAACTCTGTTTCTCTCTTCACAGATGCTGCCTGACCTGCTGAACATTTCCAGCATTTTCTGTTTTTATTTGGGAGACTGCACTAACTGTGCATGAGGCTTACTGAGACCCCAGTTACAATGCAGCTGGAATGTCAGAGAACTATGAGGAACAGTCGGCACAAAGGAGGTCCTTGGGAAGGTCCCACAAACAGCAATGAGATAATGACCAAATAATCTGGTTTCTTTAGTGGTGTTGGTTGAGGGATAAATATTGACCAGGACACCAGGGAGAAATCTCCAGGTCTTCTTCGAATAGTGCCATGGGATCTTTTATACCCACCTGAGAGGGCAGACGTCTCATCTGAAAGATGGCACCTTTGGCAGTGCAGCACTCCCTCAGTACTGTACTGGGAGTATCAGCCTGGAACCCACGACCTTCTGACTCATAGGCAGTGCTACGACTGAGCCGCGACTGACAGCTAAAAGACGGATTATGTTGGGCTGCCGTCCTTCCTCTCCCCTCCCCGCCTTCCTCCCCCCCCGCCCACCTCCCCCCACATGAAGGCCCTTTGACTAGTTTGCACTCTACCAGCATGTCATGAGTAACGCGTTGGGGGCCAAAAATTCAATATTCAAATGAGCTGTTGGGGTCAGTTCAGCTGGGGACAGATGTGTGGCCGGGTCTCACCGTGAGGCAAAGGTGTGTCCAGTGCACGACTGGCAGGGTCTCACTGTCAGGCACTGGTACCTTTGCTTCAAGATGGCTCCTGGGCTGGCAGCTCCCGAGGGAGTTCCTTTGCTCTGCCACTCTAACCTTGGGTATCCGTTGCCATCCATTTCTCTTTCTTCCCCCAGTCTCCTCTCTTTAACTCTTTAAGTTCCCCTGGCTCTAATAGCGGGTGCATTTTAGCCCTAACTATAAGTTAACTGCTAGTTTAAACTTACCTGGGCCAACTGGCCATCCCCCGACTATGCTTGCTTTCCTCAGTGAGCACTGGATCTTCGCTCAAATCTGGCTTTCAAATTTCTGGCCTTCTCTGGATGTCAAGACTACAATTCTCCATTGGAATATACCTTCCACCACTTGCCCCGCCCAAACTACCATGGTGGCGGTGTAGCCCTTATCACCAAATCACACTTTGGTCTGTCCCCCTACTCCTGTGGTATCTTCTCCTCCTTTGAGCATCTCACCTTGTTCCACCCCTCTTGCCTCTCATTTAAAATCTTCATTCTCTACCAGCCACCCAATACCACGTCAAGTTTCTAACCGAGATATCTTGACTGCGTTCCTCCCCATCCTCAGTGATTCCAACCCCCATCTTAACTCATCATCCTCTCTCTCCTCTGAGCTCACTACCCTCCTATCCTCCTTTAATCTCTCCCTCCATATAAACTCCCCAACCCATATTCACGACCACCTCGTCGACCTCGTCCTCTCACGTGGCCTCGCTACTCCCATCGTGTCAATCACTTTGTTGTATCGCTCTCCACCCACATCCCCCTTCCCCTCCCAGCCCCACTTCCTTCTGTGTCCACCCCTGGAAAAAACTCTCCCCAAGTCACTTACAACGGCACTTTCAAATTTCCGACTGTCTAGCCTTTGGCCATCCAGGTGCAAATTCAAATTGGAGGGTATGACATGGTCGCCATTACTGAGACATGGCTGCAAGATGGTCAGGATTGGGAACTAAATATACCAGGTTATAAGGTCTACAGGAAAGATAGGGAAAATGGCAGAGGGGGAGGAGTAGCCTTAGTGATTAAGGATGAAATCACTTCAATGATAAGAGAGGATATAATGAGAGGTAAGCAGGCAGTGGAGACTTTATGGGTAGAATTAAGGAATAGGAAAGGATTTAAGACTGTATTGGGAGTTGTGTACAGACCCCCTGGTAGCAGCTGTGAAGTGCTAGATTGTATAACTGCAGAGATTAGACAAGCATGTAGTAAATGAAGAGTGGTTTTAATGGGGGATTTTAACTTTCATATAGATTGGGATAAGCAGACTAGCACCTGTCAGAATGGTAGTGAATTTCTTGAGTGTGTCCGGGATAGTTTTCGACAACAATATGTCCTAGAGGCAACAAGGGGGCATGCCATATTAGATTTAGTAATGAGTAATGAGCCAGATTTAGTTAACAGCCTGACTGTGTGTGAACATTTATCCAATATCGATCATAACATGATCAAGTTCAACGTAGCGTTTGAAAGGGAGAAACGCGAAACAGCTACTAAGATTCTAGATTTGGGTAAGGCCGACTTCAATGGGATGAGACAGAGACTGTCCACAGTAAACTGGGCAAATCTGTTAATGGGTAAAAAGACAGAAGATCAGTGGGAGATGTTTAAAAAAGGAATTTAAGGTGATACAGAACCAGATTATACCCCTGAGGGGCAAGAGCTCTACTTGCCAAAAAAAACAGCCATGGACAACTAAAGAGGTAAGGGACAGCATTAAAACTAAAAGAAAAAGATAGCACAGATCCTGGTGAATGGGAAAACTACAAAGAACAGCAAAGGGTCACAAAACAGACAGTAAAAACTATAAAAAGGGAGTATGAAAAGAAACTTGCAAGGAATATTAAAATCAACACAAAGAATTTTTACAATTATATTAGGAAAAAGAGGGTGGTCAGGAGCAATGTTGTCCCATTAAAAACTGATAACGGTGATATTGTCAATGATAATAAGGAAATGGCGGACATGTTGAATAATTACTTTGTGTCAGTATTTACAGTAGAGGAAGAGGATAGCATGCCGGAAATCCCAAGGAAACTAATACTGAATCGGGAACAGAGACTCTATAAAATTAACGTAAGTAAAATAACAGTAATGAAGAAAATAATGGGACTAAAGAGTGACAAATCCCCAGGACCAGATGTCTATGGATGTTATTTATATGGACTTCCAGAAGGCATTTGATAATGTCCCAGATAAGAGACTGTTAACTAAGGTAGAAGCCCATGGAATTGAGGGCAAATTATTGACCTGGTTAGGAAATTGGCTGAGTGACAGGAGACAGAGAGTAGGGATAATGGGCAGGTACTCAAATTGGCAGGAGGTGACTATTGGTGTCTCGCAGGGATCTGTGTTGGGGCCTCAACTATTCACAGTATTTATTAACGAATTAGATGATGGCATAGAAAGTCATATATCCAAATTTGCCGATGACACAAAGATAGGCGGCATTGTAGGCAGTGTAGATGAAAGAATAAAATTACAAAGGGATATCGACAGATTAAGTGAATGGGCAAAACTGTAGCAAATGGATTTCAATGTAAGCAAATGTGAGGTCATCCACTTTGGACCTAAAAAAGGATAGAACAGGGTATTTTTTAAATGGAATGCTGGCCTTTATATCTAGAGGGCTAGAATACAAGGGGGTAGAAGTTATGCTGCAGCTGTACAAAGCCCTGGTTAGCCCACACCTGGAGTACTGTGAGCAGTTCTGGGCACCACACCTTAGGAAGGATATATTGGCCTTGGAGGGAGTGCAGCGTAGGTTTACCAGAATGATACCCGGACTTCAAGGGTTAAGTTACGAGGAGAGATTACACAAACTAGGGTTGTATTCCCTAGAATTTGGAAGGCTAAGGGGTGATCTGATCGAAGTTTTCAGGATATTAAGGGGAACTGATAGGGTAGATAGAGAGAAACTATTTCTGCTGGTTGGGGATTCTAGGACTACGGGGCATAGTCTAAAAATTAGAGCCAGGAGTGAAATTAGGAAACACTTCTACACACAAAGGGTGGTAGAAGTTTGGAACTCTCTTCCACAAACGGCAATTGATCAATTGTTAATTTTAAAATGGAGATTAATGGCTTTTTGTTAACCAAAGTTATTAAGGGATATGGGCCAAAGGCGGGTATATAGAGTTAGGTCGCAGATCAGCCACGATCTCATTGAATGGCGGAACAGGTTCGAGGGGCTCAATGGCCTACTCCTGTTCCTATGTTCCTATGTTCCATTCACCTTGACATTTCTGCACCTACCGATCTGCTCAATTACACCCTCACCTCCACCTTTGATGCCCTTGTCCCGACTAAAGCCATTACTCTCTCACCCTGGTCATTCCTCCTGGTACGGGCCTCATCTCCACTGGCTTGTCCAAGCAACGCAGACTTGAATATTTATGGCGGACAACTGGTTTAACCATTCATCGCCAGATCTGGCTGGACCACATTAAGCACTATCGGGTCCTGCTCTCCTCGGCCAAAACTGCTCACTGTTCCAGGATCATCCTGGAATGCAAAGATAATCCCGGCTTCTTTTCTCCATTACAACCCGTTTTCTTAAACCCCTCTCCCCTGTCTCCGCCACCCTCACCTCCAACAACAAGTGTGAGGAGCTCATGGACATCTTTGTCACTAAGATTGAGACCATCCGTTCAGCTGCCCCGCTGCTTCCGTCCCTTCCCCTAGCCACCGGACCAAACTTCTTCTAAAGTTCTCCCCCTGCCCCAGCCTTGAACTCGCATCTCTCTCTAGTTTCTCTCTGATCTCCCCTCATGCCCTCTCCGAGCTCATCTTTTCCAAGAGACCCACCTCCATCCCCTTCGACCCTATTCCCACCCTACTGCTGACCACCCAACTTCCCTTTCTGGCTCCCATGTTAGATGATATTGTTTACAGTTCGCTCTCCTCAGATCCCCTCTCCCTCCCTTCAAATCTGCCATCATCACCCCTCTCCTCAAAAAACCAACCCTTGACCCCTCTGTCCTTGCAAACTACCACCCCGTCTCCAACCTCCCTTTCCTCTCCAAAGTCCTTGAACGTGTTGTTGCCTCCCAAATCCGTGCCCATCTTTCCCTCAACTCCATGTTTGAATCCCTCCAATCAAATTTCCATCCCTGCTACAGTACTCAAACGGCCCTTATCAAATTTGCAAATGACATCCTATATGACTGTGATAATCTATCCCTCCTCGTCCTTCTCGGCCTGTCTGCAACCTTTGACACGGTTGACCGCGCCATCCTCCTCCAATGCCTCTCCTCCATTGTGTAGCTGGGTGGGACTGCGCTCGCCTGGTTCCATTCTTATCTATTGAGTCGTAGCCAGAGAATCACCTGCAAGGCTTCTCTTCCCGCTCCCGCACTGTTACCTTTGGTGTCCCCCAAGGATCAATCCTTGGCCCCCTCTTATTTCTCATCTACATGCTGCTCCTCGGCGACATCATCTGAAAACACATCAGGTTCCACACGGACGCTGACGACACCCAGCTCTACCTCACCACCACCAATTTTGACCCCTCCACGGTCTCAATTGTCAGACTGCTTGTCCAACATCCAGTACTGGATGAGCAGAAATTTACTCCAGCTAAGTATTGGGAAGACCGAAGCCATTGGTCCCTGCCACAAACTCTGTTTCCTAGTCACTAACTCCATCCGTCTCCCTGGTAACTGTCTGTGAGGCCGAACCAGACCATTCGCAACCTTGGTGTCGTATTTGACCCCGAGATCAACTTTCTACCAGATATCTGCTCCATCACTAAGACCGCCGACTTCCACCTCCATATCATCACCCGACTCCGCCCTTGCCTCAGCTCATCTGTTGCTGAATCCCTCATCCATGCTTTTGTTATCTCCAGACTCGACTATTCCAATGCACTCCTGGCCGGCCTCCCATCTTCCACCCTCCATAAACTTGAGCTCATCCAAAACTCTGCTGCCCGTGTCCTAACTCGCACCAAGTCCCGTTCACCCAGCACCCCTGTGCTCACTGACCTACATTGGCTCCCGGTTGAGCAACGCCTTGATTTCAAAATTCTCATCCTTGTTTTTGAATCCCTCCATGGCCTCGCCCCTCCATATCTCTGTAGCTTCTTCCAGCCCTACAGCCCTCCAAGGTCTCTGTGCTCTTCTAACTCTGGCCTCTTGAGCATCCCCGAATTTAATCACTCCACCATTGGCGGCCGTGCCTTTTGTTGCCTGGGCTCTAAGCTCTGGAATCGCCTCCCGAAACCTCTCCGCCTCGCGACCTCTCTTTCTTTAAGAACCTCCTTAAAACCTAGCTCTTTGACCAAGCTTTTGCTCATCTGTCCTAATCCCTCCTGATGTGGCTCATCAAATTTTGTCTGATAGCACTCCTGTGAAGCGCCTTGGGACGTTTTATTATGTTAAATGCAAGTTGTTGTGTCCTGATTGGCAGTGGGTCTTAGCATTACTGCATTATAGGCCTCGGTGAGTTGATTCAAGGCAGTTTCCTCCTTTGTGGAGAATAATCAGAGCGTGAGTTAAACTTTGCTGAACGTCATGGCTACATCCAGGGTATTGTCAAGGATATAATTCATGACCTTGGTCGAGGTGCTCCACTAGCAAAGGTGGTGTTCCATGAACCTTACAGGTTCAAAAGAAGGACTCAGCTGTTCATCGCAGCTGAAGATTTTCACACTAGTCCATTTATCTTCTAGGGGCTTTCTACAGAGTGGCATTGGCTGAGATCTGGGATTACGGGTGTTGCCTCCCTCTCTGCCGGGAATGATGCAATGCATAAAGGGGACATAATGAAGGCAATTTAAAACTCTCCAATTTTCTCCCTTTCTCTTCCGAAGGCAGAGACTGAGGCTGGGACGCAATCCCATGTACAACGGCTGTCCTCTGATATCCCACCCGAGTGGCCACTGCACACACGTATTCAACAGCATCAACCCTGCACCCGAGCCCATGCTCCCCTGATATCCACCAGGGGTCACTAGAGAGCAATCCGACTGGCTGCTGCAGCCAATGGCGGCCTACCTGCTGAGATCATTCACACCCCAGGCCAGGCATTGCACCTGGACCCTTCCTGCTTTGTCTATCTAGGTTCTACAATGTGCACATCAAATAAGCCCTTGGGGGAAGGCAAACATTATTTTCACAGAATCGTAAATCAGCAACTATTTAGAATGCAAAGGTTCTGTTCTGATGAAAGGTCTCGACCTGAAATGTTAGCTCTGTTTCTCTCTCCACGGATGCTGCCTCGCCTGCTGAGTTTTTCTAGCATTTTCTGTTGTTATTTCGGATTTCCAGCATCTGCAGTATTTTGCTATCGTAGAATGCAAAGGTGTAGCTCCAGGCCTCAAGACCTAGAGAGTTAAAATCTGAAAAGCCTATTTGTTTTCTGGGAATGTCTGAATGGGAGGAGAATGGAGTTGTAACAAAGCCCAGAACAGATCGTGCTTTCTGTATCTGTTGCTAAGTGATGGGGTCCCTGGTGATTGGCTCATAACAGAAAGCAAACTCTAAACTTAAAGGGGCACTGTTTTCTTGGCAATGGTTTAGACCAGCCTTGTTTTGCTCACTCACACAGCAACATCATAAATTACAATGAATTGCATTTCTTGCATGTGATCAATCATGATGACAATGATGCCTTCACCCCGCACTCCAAAAGATATATGCTTTGCTGAACATGTACAGGCAGTGCCTCGACAGTAGAAGCTGATACAGGCTTTCCATCTCCGATAGATGCTGGGTCATTTCCCTCCTCCACAAATATCATCATCTCTTGGGCTGTACAGTGCTTGGCGGATGATAGCAAGGTTATCTCCCACTGTTAGTGCAACAGATGGACGACCTCTGCTTCCTATAGGGAGCATAAATAATAAAGTGCCGAGAGTTAACTCAGAATCAGGAGCCTGTTAGAAAAGAAAAAAGAAAGAATTGCATTTATATAGCCCCTTTCACAAACAATTAAGTACTTTTCGAAGTGTGGTCACTGTTGTACTGTAGGAAATGCAGCAGGCAACTTGCACGCAGCAAGCTCCCACAAACAGCAATGAGATAAATGACCAGATAATCTGCTGTTAGGTGTTGGTTGAGGGATAAATATTGGCCAGGACACCGGGGAGAACTCCCCTGCTCCTCTTCAAAATAGTGTCATCGGATTTTTGACACCCGCCTGAGAGAGCAAATGGGGCCCCGGTTATAATGTCTCATCCGAAAAATGGCACCTATAACAGTGTAGCACTCCCTCAGTACTGCACTGAACGGTAACCCAGTGTTATACAGTGACAGACCTGTACCCACCAGTACTGTACCCCAGTGTTATACAGTGACAGACCTGTGCCCACCAGTACTGTACCCCAGTGTTACACAGTGACAGACCTGTACCCACCAGTACTGTACCCCAGTGTTACACAGTGACAGACCTGTGCCCACCAGTACTGTACCCCAGTGTTACACAGTGACAGACCTGTACCCACCAGTACTGTACCCCAGTGTTATACAGTGACAGACTTGTGCCCACCAGTACTGTACCCCAGTGTTACACAGTGACAGACCTGTACCCACCAGTACTGTACCCAAGTGTTATACAGTGACAGACCTGTGCCCACCAGTACTGTACCCCAGTTTTACACAGTGACAGGCCTGTACCCACCAGTACTGTACCCCAGTGTTATACAGTGACAGACCTGTACCCACCAGTACTGTACCCCAGTGTTATACAGTGACAGACCTGTACCCACCAGTACTGTACCCCAGTGTTATACAGTGACAGACCTGTACCCACCAGTACTGTACCCCAGTGTTATACAGTGACAGACCTGTGCCCACCAGTACTGTATCCCAGTGTTATACAGCGACAGACCTGTACCCACCAGTACTGTACCCCAGTGTTATAGTGACAGACCTGTACCCACCAGTACTGTACCCCAGTGTTATACAGTGACAGACCTGTACCCACCAGTACTGTACCCCAGTGTTATACAGTGACAGACCTGTACCCACCAGTACTGCATCCCAGTGTTACACAGTGACAGACCTGTACCCACCAGTACTGTACCCCAGTGTTATACAGTGACAGACCTGTACCCACCAGTACTGTACCCCAGTGTTATACAGTGACAGACCTGTACCCACCAGTACTGTACCCGTGTTATACAGTGACAGACCTGTACCCACCAGTACTGTACCCCAGTGTTCTACAGTGACAGACCTGTACCCACCAGTACTGTACCCCAGTGTTATACAGTGACAGACCTGTGCCCACCAGTACAGTATCCCAGTGTTATACAGTGACAGAGCTGTACCCACCAGTACTGTACCCCAGTGTTACACAGTGACAGACCTGTACCCACCAGTACTGTATCCCAGTGTTATACAGTGACAGACCTGTACCCACCAGTACTGTATCCCAGTGTTATACAGTGACAGACCTGTACCCACCAGTACTGTATCCCAGTGTTATACAGTGACAGACCTGTACCCACCAGTACTGTACCCCAGTGTTATACAGTGACAGACCTGTGCCCACCAGTACTGTACCCCAGTGTTACACAGTGACAGACCTATACCCACCAGTACTGTACCCCAGTGTTATACAGTGACAGACTTGTGCCCACCAGTACTGTACCCCAGTGTTACACAGTGACAGACCTGTACCCACCAGTACTGTACCCAAGTGTTATACAGTGACAGACCTGTGCCCACCAGTACTGTACCCCAGTTTTACACAGTGACAGGCCTGTACCCACCAGTACTGTACCCCAGTGTTATACAGTGACAGACCTGTACCCACCAGTACTGTACCCCAGTGTTATACAGTGACAGACCTGTACCCACCAGTACTGTACCCCAGTGTTATACAGTGACAGACCTGTACCCACCAGTACTGTACCCCAGTGTTATACAGTGACAGACCTGTGCCCACCAGTACTGTATCCCAGTGTTATACAGCGACAGACCTGTACCCACCAGTACTGTACCCCAGTGTTATAGTGACAGACCTGTACCCACCAGTACTGTACCCCAGTGTTATACAGTGACAGACCTGTACCCACCAGTACTGTACCCCAGTGTTATACAGTGACAGACCTGTACCCACCAGTACTGCATCCCAGTGTTACACAGTGACAGACCTGTACCCACCAGTACTGTACCCCAGTGTTATACAGTGACAGACCTGTACCCACCAGTACTGTACCCCAGTGTTATACAGTGACAGACCTGTACCCACCAGTACTGTACCCGTGTTATACAGTGACAGACCTGTACCCACCAGTACTGTACCCCAGTGTTCTACAGTGACAGACCTGTACCCACCAGTACTGTACCCCAGTGTTATACAGTGACAGACCTGTGCCCACCAGTACAGTATCCCAGTGTTATACAGTGACAGAGCTGTACCCACCAGTACTGTACCCCAGTGTTACACAGTGACAGACCTGTACCCACCAGTACTGTATCCCAGTGTTATACAGTGACAGACCTGTACCCACCAGTACTGTATCCCAGTGTTATACAGTGACAGACCTGTACCCACCAGTACTGTATCCCAGTGTTATACAGTGACAGACCTGTACCCACCAGTACTGTACCCCAGTGTTACACAGTGACAGACCTGTACCCACCAGTACTGTACCCCAGTGTTACACAGTGACAGACCTGTACCCACCAGTACTGTACCCCAGTGTTATACAGTGACAGACCTGAACCCACCAGTACTGTACTCCAGTGTTATATAGTGACAGTCCTGTACCCACCAGTACTGTACCCCAGTGTTACACAGTGACAGACCTGTACCCACCAGTACTGTACCCCAGTGTTATACAGTGACAGACCTGTACCCACCAGTACTGCATCCCAGTGTTATACAGTGACAGACCTGTACCCACCAGTACTGTACCCCAGTGTTACACAGTGACAGACCTGTACCCACCAGTACTGTACCCCAGTGTTACACAGTGACAGACCTGTACCCACCAGTACTGTACCCCAGTGTTACACAGTGACAGACCTGTACCCACCAGTACTATACCCCAGTGTTACACAGTGACAGACCTGTACCCACCAGTACTGTATCCCAGTGTTACACAGTGACAGACCTGTACCCACCAGTACTGTACCCCAGTGTTATATAATGACAGTCCTGTACCCACCAGTACTGTACCCCAGTGTTATACAGTGACAGACCTGTACCCACCAGTACTGTACCCCAGTGTTACACAGTGACAGACCTGTACCCACTAGTAATTGGGGGAATTCGGGAGACTCGATGATGGTGCTGCCATTGAAGGTAAAGATGAGATGGCTGGGCTCTTTCACATTGGAGATGGTTATTATCTGGCACTTTGGTGGTATGAATGTTCCTTGCCACTTAGCCTAGATGTTGCTCAGTTCCTGCTGCTCATTATTGGAACACTTGTCAATAAAATAATGAAAGAATTTATATTTCTATAATGTCTTTCACGACCTCAGGACGTCCCAAAGTGCTTCACAGCCAATGAAGTACTTTGTTGAAGTGTAGTTACTGGGTTGTAATGCAATGCGCCCTTAAGTTTATTTTTGGGTGCAGAGGCCCCTTTAAGGGGCGGCGCGGCCCATTCAAAATACCGCGTGTGCACGGTTTATCCCATTCAAAAGTCAGTGAGCCGGCTGTATGGGAGCTCTGGAGCACTGCACGGCTTAATGGGAACATTGTTGTAATGTAGGAAATGTAGTCGCCAATTTGCACGCAGCAAGGTCCCATGAACAGCAAAGTGATAATGACCAAATAATCTTTTTTTTAAGTGTTCGTTGAAGGGTAAATATTGGGCAGAACTCTGCGAAGAACGCTCCTACTTGTCTTTGAAATAGTGCCAAGAGAGCTTTTACATCCACCTGAGAGGACAGACTGACCCATAGATTCATGTTTCATCTGAAAGACGGCATATCTGGCAGTGCAGCACTCCCTCAGCACTGCACTGGACTGGCGGCCTGGATTTTATGCTCAGGTTCCTGGAGTGGGACTTGAAACCTCGACCTTCTGACTCAGAGGCAAGAGTGCTACCAACTGAGCTGTCTGACACTCTGAATGGATCTGAACACTGTGGAATTGTCTGCAACAGCCCCACTTTTGACCTTATGACATAGGAAAGACCATTGATCGAACAGCTGAAGATGGGTGGCATGCCAGAGGACTTCAGGTCCAGTCCATTAGCAGTTAGACTTAAGTAGGAGTGAAACTGAGGGAAGGGGAGGAAGAATAGCATGAAGGGGGAGGGGAGGAGGAAGTGAAGGGGGAGGGAAGTGAAGCAATGAGGAGGAGAAGGAAGGGGTCAGGAAAATGGATGGCAATGAAGATGAGTGGGAGATGAATGACAGTGAAGGGAGAAGGAAGGGGACAGAATCTGGGACCAACACCTTGGAGTGGGGGAAGGAAGGAGAATGCCAGCATTAGCTGAAGGGGAGGGGAAGATTGCTTTCTTGAACTGGATTGGAGGATAGAAGAGTATGAAGTTGAAGGGAATGGGGGATAAAGGAGTGCCAGCTTGAATGAGGAGGTGAAAGAAGAATGCAAATTTGATTTGGGTTGGAGTGGTAGAGGAGTGCCAGGTTAAATTGAGGAGGCGAGAGGGAGAAGAGTACCAGAATGAACTGGGAGGGATGGAGAAGGGAGTGTCTCTATAAAAGGTTGGGGAGTTTGGGGGGTGCAGTGTCTCGGTGAACTGGGTCCAGAGGGGGTAGGGAAATTATAAGAACTGGGACAGTAGGGATTGGAAATGGTAGAGTGGCTGTTGAAGTAACTATTGAGGAAGTTTTCATTAGATTTAATTCTATTAATTATGAAAGAGTACTTAAAATTAACCAGAATGCACCCTTTTTAATGTAAGAATTCTAAATTTTCCAGTGGAATATATCCCTCCCTAGAAATGCATCTTCGCCTGTTACTTTAATTCTCCGCTCCACTCCCACTCTGATCTCTCCGTCCTCGGCCTCTTACACTGTTCCAATGAAGCTCAACGGAAGCTCGAGGAACAGCACCTCATCTTTCGATTAGGCACTTTACAGCCTTCTGGACTCAACATCGAGTTCAACAATTTCAGACCATAACCTCGGCCCCCATTTTTTCAGACAGCAGCTGTTGATGAATCTATTCCCATTTACACTTCCTCTAGACCCATCTTTTGTTCTTTACTTGTCCCATCACCATCTCCTTTTGCCTCGAACCATCATCCCTTTTGTTTTATAATCTCTTCTGCCGATTGTATAGCTTCATTGGACCGGATCACAGGCCTTCCCTTTTATTCTTTCCTCCCCTCCCCCCATCCCTGCCTCTGCATTTGCTTACAACCTGTTACATCTCTAAAACTTTTTCCAGTTCTGACAAAGGTCCTGAAATGTTGACTCTGTTTCTCTCTCTGCAGATGCTGTCTGACCTGCTGAGTATTTCCAGCATCTTCTGTTTTTATTTTATTATTAATGCATCTTGAATGTTGTGCCTTAAACATTTCGACTTCCTCCTTTCATGTAATTATGTTTGCTATTGCTCCATTACAGTACAATAGACAATAGATTTATATAAAAAGAAAAAGAAAGGATATAGCGCCTTGTACGACCTCAGGACATCATGAAATGCTTCTCAGCCGGTGAAGTAGTATCGAAGTGTGGTCCCTGCTCTTGGCGGGCTGAGTCAGCTTTATTGGAAGCTGCTGATCAGCTTCTGCTCCTTTCCGAGATTGGCCTCTGTGTAGTTTAGTTTCAAATATCTTGCTTTTCTACACCTTAAATCCTTCTGTAAGGCGACCTTCCAGTTGCCTGTTGCAGAGCTGAAAAGCCAGGATTTTCTCCTCAATCCTCAGTCACTAGGCTTTGGTCTCCTGGCTCTTTCTCTGCTCGTTCTCTCGGGCTTCAATGTCTCCCGTGTGTCTCAGTGACCAGAACTGGCCACCGTGCTCAAGGTGAGCTCTTTAGTGTACGCGCGTGGAATCTTGTTAGCAGGGAGCGCCCGTGCGTGGGGTTCATGAACAAAGCAAATTCCAGTTTACTCATGGAATTCCAACCTCTTGTCAGAAGTAAAGCTAAACAGCCGGAGCTGTCATTTATGTCGTGCAATTCCTTTCATATTACAGACATTTCCTCGATATAAATAAAACAGACTGAAATTAGAACAGATCTCGTAGCTTGTGAGGTTTGTTACTAAAATCTGGATCCATGCTGTTTTCTCCCTTAGCGGCCCCGCTTTTGGAGAAACATAAATCATTTGTTCCACTGGCTGTCAATCTGCTTATGTTAATATTTCAGGTATCTAGTTCATCCACTCAGCAACTTTTTGAGCAAAGACATTGGGGTGAATATTCACTTTTCGTGGATGGGCCACTTGATTTACACACTGCACCATCTTTGCTTCCATTAAACTCAATGGAAACGAAAATCAGGCAGGGTGTAAAATCGGGCAGTCGATCCACTACCGCCTCTTTACTGCCCCACGGTAAAAGTGAAAGGTCACCCCATTGAAACAACAAGGATGTCAGCCGTGGCTCAGTGGGTAGCACTCTCACCTCTGGAGGATCGATTCCGCCCCCCTCCAACGGTAAAAATATTGGACTATGAAATATTAAAACCCAGAAGTGCACAGCCCGCAAAAAGAGCTTGGCAATAAAGGGTTAATTCAGACATTGCGGCCGAATTGCCATACGAGGGTTTTCTGTCTAGGGAAGATACAAGAACATCCGCATATTCATGTACCTGAAGGGGTTACATTGTCCACCTTAGACCATGGCCCCCGAATAACAAGTTTCAGTGCAGGCCGAGACAATGGGCCGGGCCTCGAACCTTTTGAATACGAATGCTAACAGAAACCAACAACCTCGCATATGCAGTCACTCCGGGAAGGTTGCATTGTCAGAAAGGATATCTCAAATCAATGGACAATTCACACATTTTGAAACGAATCGTACGCTCAGAAGGGGGCCAGGAGATACTGCAAGTTGGTTTTGGTTTAAAGTAAGATCACTTCGAAGACAGTGGCGTGGGACGCCGACGGCAGAACAGCGACCAGAAAGATTCAGGCCGACAATCAACTCCAGGAGACAGCCGATCGGGAGTGGTGATTGTATGTTTCAGTCAAATCATAGAGGGGGCTTTTGTGATTGAGTCTGAGTAAGTTTGTGAGTTTCAGTCAGATCACAATAAGGGTTTTGTGATTGAGTCTGGGTAACTTTATATGTAACAGTCAAATCGCGGACGGGCTTAACTGTGTCGATGCAAATGACCCTTGCGGAGGGGTTTGTATTTTGGGGTTGTTAGCCTGATATAAATCGTAGGGATTTATACTGGGGAAGTAATTGTGTGTGTGTGTGTTCAATAAACAAACAAATCAAAGGTTGAGCCAAAACCCTGTGCCGTGTGTATTTTGGTCTTATAAATCCTGACATCCAAGAACTGTGTGTAATGGAGAAAACCCCTTACACCTCTGAGTCAGAAGGTTGTGGGGTCAAATCCCAATCCAGACACTGGAGCACATAATCCAGGCTGACACGGCAGTGCACTGCTGAGGGAGTGCTGCACTGTCGGAGGTGCCGTCTTTCGGATGAGACATTAAACGTCTGCTCTCTCAGGTGGACATAAAAGCTTCCATGGCTCTATTTCAAAGATGAACAGGGGAGAATCGTAATCGAAGTGGATCGCAAACGGAGTGGAAGCTTCAGCAGCCTCTGAAAACAAGGCTGTGATTTCACAATGCATTGTCGTTTTCTTAAAAGGGCAATGCCTTCTGAAATGGAAAAAGTAAAAATAGGCAGGTTTTAGCCCTTGCAGCTCAACTGCCTGGTGAAAAAGATATTAACATTAAAAAGAATTCCCAAATGGGAGTCTTCAGCTCTTAAAGCTGAATTGCCTTAAAACAAATGGGAAAAGTGCTTCAGCACTAACACAAATGGCTCAGGAAGCCAGGGAAGAGGCACCGAGGGTCTCGCACGCAGCACTCCAGCTTTGTGCAGGGGATCAACACTGCAAGAGAGGTCTTCTCCCCACAGGGGCCAGGAGGCCCTCCAGAAAGAACGATGTGGGACCAGATCACCGAGGCCGTCACTGCCAGCAGTCTCGCCCCCACCACCTGGCTCCAGTGCCCAAAGAAGCTTCATGACCTCAGACCACTGGTCAAGGTCAGTGAATGCACCTTCAAAAGCTGTCTCCTACCAACTGCACCACTAGCCTCACACACTGCTCAATGCATGACTCCCCCCTGCCCCCACCACCAATTACTCACCTACCAGCAATCTGTACCAAACAACAGGCACACCCTCCCATTCCTAGCCTCACCTCAGCCCCTTGGAGGAGACGGTGCAGGCCATTCTTGGCAGGGGCATGGCTGAGCCCTTGGCCAGCGGTGGGGCAGAAAGGATACAAGATACGAGTATCCTCATGCGTTATCCTCCTTCTGGCATGCACCTCTTGATTTCCTGCCCTCCCCACACCACAACTCCACCCTTGTGCCTTCCTCATTTCACACGCCCAAGAAATGCAGCCTGTCCAGCCAGTGGTTGATCAAGAAGAGGGAGAGGAGAGTGAAGAAGAAGAAGAAGAAGAAGAAGAAACACCGTCACTTGATTTCACACTCCCAGCCACCAGCTCCTCAAGGTCGACCAGCAATGCCATTTACAGTGTCCCCACTGAAAGTCAGCAGCCTTCCACCAGCCGTGCTGCAGCCACTGGGGTAGCACTGTGTGACATCACTAGGATAGGCAAAGGCACACACAAGACAGTCACTAAGGGAATGCATAAGAGTGATGAGTTGATTTCTTGATGTCATATTGGATGGATAGACGTATAAAGTTGGATTGGAAAGTTTGCTTTGTGGTGGCTTTTATTTCAGCATTGTGGCCAAGAGGATGTTGTGATGGTCACTAACAGAGGGAAGGTAAGGTGTGGGGCTATTGTTGAAAGGGGAATTGGGGTTGTGGTCACTGGGACCACAGGGGGATGATTCCACCTTGGATATCCCAGCCAGAAAGGAGCTGTCTGGCTTGCATCCTTTCTTCTACTCCCTCCTCTTTGACTTCTTCCTCTTCTGCGTCGTCCTCTTCCCTCTGCGAGCGGATGCTGTAAGTCTGAAATAAAAGCAGAAAATGCTGGAAATAATCGACAGGTCAGACAGCATCTTGACCTGAGACATTAACACTGTTTCTCTCTCCATGGATGCTGCCTGACCTGTTGAGTATTTCCAGCATTTTCTGTCTTCTCAGAGGGCTTCCTTTACCAGCCAAGGCCTTGCAAGTGTCCAGTAGCACCCCCTGCACACTTAAAAAAACTTTTAACATCTATTGCACCAAGCCACGACTTAAAAAAAATCCATTCCAAAGGCTTAAATGCAAACTTACCTGAAAGATGTGTATGTCCCTTTAAGAGGTGCTGACAGGGCCTCTGTCAGTCTACTGCACGCTGGGTTTTCATGGTGAGCTTAGGACCCAGTGCTGAACTCAGCATTAAGGTCCAAGTTTGCTGAGGTGACATTAAGTTGGCGTGCTTTGAATTTACATTTCCAGGGCCAACACTGCTATCAACAGCGCTATGGCCCTCACCAAAATGGCGGCCAGAGAAGGGCGCTAGAGTGGTGGCCGCCATTTTTTGACCGGATCGCGGCGAAAACCCGTGGCAGTAATGGGCCAATTTCTAGGCCTTTGTGTTTAGTATCTCAGTGGTTCTTGTTAAGCTTGAATAAATAATTTAGTCTTTGGTTAGTTCGCTTTGAGGAGTGAATTGAAAAATAGCAGTGTAGTTTAGTTACCAGCAATTATATAAACACTTATATCTAAGGAGTTTATTTTAAGTTTCAAATTAGAAAGGAGCGACAGCTGTGGCCAGTAGCCGACAATTCCTGCGCCATGTGGGAACTTCGGGACGCTTCATGTGTCTCGGAGGCCCATGTTTGCAGGAAGTGCCTCCAGCTGATTCAACTAACGCTGAGGGTTTCTGAGATTGAGGGGCAGCTGGATTCACTGCAGGGCATACGGGTGGCTGAGTGTGTCCTGGATCACAGGTTCCAGGAGGTGGTCACCCCTAAGCCAGATAGAGTTCAGAATAGGAAGTGTGTGGCCACCCGGAAGGGTAGGAAGAGGCAGGCAGTGCAGGAATCCTCCGGGAGTAGGGCACTGAACACCGGTGAGGGTGACGACACCTCGAAGGAGTGCAGTCCCAAGCAGCAGACGCAAATAACCACGTGGGAATATGATGTAGTGGCAATAACTGACACCTGGCTCAAAAAAGGGGAGGATGGGATGCTTAATGTTCCTGGCTACAAGGTATTCTGGAAAGATAGGGAAGGAAAAAAAGGAGGAGGGGTAGCAGTTTTGATTAAGGAAAATATTACAGTGCTAGAAAGAGAGAATGTCCTTGAGGAGTCAAAGACAGAATCTATTTGGTTGGAGTTTAGAAACAACAAAGGAGCTATTACGCTACTTGGTGTATTTGGAGTCAAAGACTGGCAGGCAGAAATAGAGTCATGGGGGAAAAATTAGGTCGCGCCCCATTTGGGGCGCAAATATCGTCTGGACGCAAATATTAGCGCCTGGCGCTAATTATCGGCACTGACTGGAAACTTCACTTTTACCGCCCCGGGAGGTGAGTGGAGCGCTAAATCAGGCGCTGCACACCTGTCTTAAGGCGCAAAGGCCAAGGAGTGAGGCGCTAACTCAGCGCTGGCGAAGCTCATGTAATGTCAGTCAGCAATGGAACACACACACAATGGCACGGGCCAGTTCTTAAAGGGGATGGTTAATCTTGCTTTCCATCCACATCCTGTTCATTGCAGCCTTGAATCTCGGCCTGGAGAGACTTGCACATCAAATCTGCTGGAAAGAACAATGGAGAGTACCAGGCAAAGAGCTCAGAGTGCAGCTCCCACAGTCTCTGCTAAATCGATACAAGGAATGGCAAATCAAAATGAACCTGCAAAGTGCTGCTCAGTACCCAAAACTCCTTCACACAACGTTGAATCTCTCCAGAAGTCTCTCCCTCTCTCTCTCAGAATGCGTAGTTCAAAAATGCCACCAACAATAAAAGACAGGAAGAGGCCCCCTTTAAATAGCGCCCCCCCCCAGCCCCACAGCGATTGATAGCGTTCCAGTCTTCTGGTTGTTGGATGCGCCAGGCGGTAAGGCAGGGGGCGCCACTCAATTTCCGCTCCGGGGCGCCACAAGGGCGTTGCACCATGGAATGACGTCACAATCTGCGCGCGCAGGTGGTCGCAGCGGTAAAGTTTAGCGCCGCCGCACAATCTCTAGTTAAGTTCCCAAGCGGCGCAAACATCGCTGCGCCCGGGCGTTAGCGGCTTTACGCCCCATTAGCGCCCTCTTAAGGCGCTAACGGGAGGCGCAACCAACTGAATTTTTACCCCATAGAGTTATACAGCACAGAAAGAGGCGCTTCGGCCCATCGTGTCCGCGCCGGCCATCAAGCCCTGTCTATTCTAATCCCATTTTCCAGCACTTGGTCCGTAGCCTTGTATGCTATAACGTTTCAAGTGCTCATCTAAATGCTTCTTGAATGTTGTGAGGGTTCCTGCCTCTACCACCCTTTCAGGCAGTGAGTTCCAGATTCCAACCACCCTCTGGGTGAAAAAGTTTTTCCTCAAATCCCCTCTAAACCTCCTGCCCCTTACCTTGAAACTATGCCCCCTGGTTATTGACCCCTCTACTAAGGGGAAAAGTTCCTTTCTATCTACCCTATCTATGCCCCTCATAATTTTGTACATCTCTGCTCTAAGGAAAACAACCCCAGCCTGTCCAGTCTCTCTTCATAGCTGAAGCGCTCCAGCCCAGGTAACATCCTGGTGAATCTCCTCTGCACCCTCTCCAATGCAATCACATCCTTCCTATAGTGTGGCGACCAGAACTGCACACAGTATTCCAGCTGTGGCCTAACTAGCGTTTTGTACAGCTCCATCATAACCTCCCTGCTCTTATGTTCTATGCCTCGGCTAATGAAGGCAAGTATCCCATATGCCTTTTTAACCACCTTATCTACCTGTCCTGCTGCCTTCAGGGATCTATGTACATGCACATCAAGGTCTCTATGATCCTCTGTCCTTCCTGTGGTCCTACCATTCATTGTGTATTCCCTTGCCTTGTTAGTCCTCCCAAAATGCATCACCTCACACTTTTCAGGGTTAAATTCCATTTGGCACTGTTCTGCCCATCTAACCAACCCGTCTATATCGTCCTGTAGCCTAAGGCTTCCCTCCTCGCTATTTACCACTCCACCAATTTTCGTGTCATCTGTGAACTTACTGATCATACCTCCTACATTCATATCTAAATCATTAATGTACACTACAAACAGCAAAGGACCCAGCACCGATCCCTGTGGTACACCACTGGACACAGGCTTCCAGTCACAAAAACAACCTTCGACCATCACCCTCTGCCTCCTGCCACTAAGCCAACTTTGGATCCAATGTGCCAAATTGCCCTGGATCCCATGGGCTCTTACCTTCTTGACCAGTCTCCCATGTGGGACTTTGTCAAAAGCCTTACTGTAAAGACTACATCAACTGCATTACCCTCATCCACACACCTAGTCACCCCCTCGAAAAATTCAATCAAATTGGTTAGACATGATCTCCCCCTGACAAAGCCATGCTGACTATCCTTGATTAATCCTTGCCTCTCCAAGTGGAGACTAATTCTGTCCCTCAGAATTTTTTCCAATAATTTCCCTACCACTGATGTTAGGCTCACTGACCTGTAATTCCCTGGTTTATCCCTACTGCCCTTCTTGAATAAAGATACTACGTTAGCTGTCCTCCAGTCCTCTGGCACCTCCCCTGTGGCCAGAGAGGTTCTGAAAATTTGTGTCAGAGCCCCTGCAATCTCCTCCCTTGCCTCACACATCAGCCTGGGATACAGCTCGTCTGGGCCTGGGGATTTATCCACTTTTAAGCCCGTTAAAACCGCCAGTAGCTCCTCCCTCTCAATACTAATTTGTTCAAGTATATCACAATCCCCCTGCCTGATTTCTATGCCTACATCGTCCTTCTCCATAGTGAACACAGATGCAAAATATTCATTTAAAATCTCACCCACATCTTCCGGCTCTACATACAGATTGCCACTTTGGTCCCTAATGGGCCCTACTCTTTCCCTGGTTATCCTCTTGCCCTTAATATACTTATAAAACACCTTGGGATTTTCCTTTATTTTGCCCGCCAGTGTTTTTTCATGCCCCCTCTTCGCTCTCCTAATTTCTTTTTTAAGTACCCCCCTGCACTTTCTGTACTCCTCTAGGGCTTCCACTGTGTTTAGTCCTTTGTATCTGCCAAAAGCCTCCCTTTTTTTTCTAATCCATTCTTGTATATCCCTTGACATCCAGGGTTTCCTGGGCTTGTTGGTCCCACCCTTGACCTTTACGGGAACATGTTGGCGTTGTACTCTCTCTATTTCCTTTCTGAAAGACTCCCACTGCTCTAATGTGGATTTTCCTATGTAAGGTTTCCAAAATTTACAGACCCACAAAACCTAAGGAAAAAGGACTTTGGAACTACCTCAGAGTGATAAAAATGCATTTGGGCCTAACCTAAGGAATATAAGACCAAAAACCAAGTTTTGGCATTTTAAAAACATGTCTGAGCCTGTAAAGGGAGAAAAGGCTGTGAAGGAAGTTGGGTACAACCTCTGTAAAAGCAGTTTGGGTATTGCAGTTAATTGCAATGTCTGGGGAACCGGGATGACCTCACTCAAAACCCCAGCATGCATTAACATTTTGACAATAGACCCTAGGAGAAGACAGTCCCACCCAAACCAACAGGTCCCATCAAACCGATTACAGAACCCATCAAGAAACATGCATAATACAGAGCACCCAGGACTAGGCTATAGATCAGCCTAGGAACCCAAAACACAAAACCAATCACCAGCAATCAGCCAAGAAGATCGACAGGATGCAAACCATCCCAAAAACCCATTTGACACTTACAGAGCAGTTACTGGTAGCAGGCCCGCCAAATTCAGACAATAAACTGAACAGATTTGGCGAGTAGATAAGGCCATATTCAATGGGTCAGATTGAAGGCCTGTTAAAAACCCAGTTAACGTGCTAGTAAATCATTACCGATTTACGAGCCCGCCAAAACTAGACAATGAACTGAACAGATTTGGCGGGTAGATAGACCACTTCAATTCTGTATAATTGAAGGCCCACCAAGCACACAGCAGGAAGGAGAGCTAGCTAGAAGAGAGAGAAACAACACAGTCCAGCGTTCGTTGGGTCGAGCAGTCAGTCGCAGCCGGTGGTCATCAGAAGGAGGAGAGACCAAGGAGAAGGAGGCCCGAGCTGGAAGCGAGTCGGCATCGCTCACCACTCAGACACACCTGAGTCCAGTTCGCGAAGACACCACCTCGACAGACCCCCAACAACGGCCCCAACACAGTCACCCGGAGCAACAAGCAGCAACAAGTCACCGACGGCTCCACGAGGTCGACCGACACACTAACCAAGGCCTAAAGCCATCGCGGAAACCAAAGGCCTCACGAAACCAACAACCGCGCATTACCCCCAACTGACCTGGTAATAACAACAGAAAATGCTGGAAAAACTCAGCAGGCCAGGCAGCATCCGTGGAGAGAGAAAGAGAGTTAACGTTTCAGGTCGATGAGCTTTCGTCAGAACTGGGAAGAGCCGGAAACCAAATAGATTTAAGGCCAGGGTAAAGCTGGGAAAAGGGGGAGGGGATAAAAGAACAAAGGGGGAGATGAAGAGACATTGGGCCGAAAATTGATCCCGGGACGCGAGAGTACGCACTGCGTACTCTCGCGTATTCCCACTCCAATTGCCGGTTTTCTGCATGCCCTGCGCATGCGCTGAAAACCGGCAATTGCTCTTCTGAAAAGGGGGCGGGTCCTCGGTGCATCGCGTGCGCGCTACAGGCTGCGCGCACGCTGTGCACTTCATGCTTTGGACGCGCAGGTAAGTACTGAAGATTTTGGAAATGTAAGACCCACTTTTAAGAAGGTAAGTAGTGAATTAAGTATTTTTTTGAATTTTTTTTAACAGGTATATCTTTTTTAGAGACTTTAAAGACAGGTAAGTTTATTTTTATAACTTTTTAAAAGATTTTAATTTTTTTCAAAAATTTAATTTTTTATTTAAAATGGTTAATTTAATTAACTATACTTATTTTATTAATGTGATGGGTGTTTTTTTAATTTAATTGAGGTTTAGCTGTTATTTTGGGGGGGTGTAAGATTCATAGATTTCACAGCAGGTCTGTGAAACTTATGAATGGAAGATGGTGTGCTGCCATTGGCTCTAACTGAGTCACGTGATCCCACAGCTCGCACGAATTCACTACGCCGGTGGGATACGCAAGCACTGCACAGCAGCTGTCCAGAACATCAAGTTCGTGCGAGCTGGATCTGAAAAAGCACAAGCGAGGTGAGACATCGCGGGGAAGGCTTACCCCCGCGGGAACAGAGCGAGATCAATTTCTGGGCCATTAAGAGATATGCAAGGCTAGAGGTGGTGTTAATGTGACAGATTAAGGCTGAAAGAAGTGTGAAATCCACTGGCAGAATGAAGGACAGCTGCCAGCTTCTAGGAGGAAAAAAAAGGTGGGGGGGGGAAAATAAAAGGGTGGAAAAAATAAAATATAAATGTGATTGGAGCTAGGGTTATGATCTAAAATTGTTGAACTCGATATTGAGTCCAGAGGGCTGACCTGGTAATCGCAGGTCACCACGACCAACAAAGACTAACTCCAGGGAAGAAAACCCGAAGAATCGCAAAGTTTCCACACTACAAACTACCCCTGACTTACCCCGGGTAAGATTTTCCTTAAAGACTCTAAGCCCTACTGCTCAACTAAAGAAATTGGGTACTCACCAGATGAATCCATAACGACATCCTACCGCATCAGCGGACTCGCGAAGACTGACCAGAGACCCAGGTGAAGTCCTCTACCGCGTACGGGGTATGGCAGACACTAACCACCATAAACAACGAACCCCAAAACCGCGATTTAGCCCAACTGTCAAAGGATTGGTGAGCATTATCCCTGGTCCTTCAAAACCTAACTCAGCTAGTAAAGTGGGGTTGGGAGGGGTGAAGTATTGTTCTACTGTCATTTTCCTCGCTTGTACCGAAGTGTTCCCCACCTTTAGAGTATTAAGAGTCTTACCTTTTAATAAAGATTGAAGTTCTTTCACCAAACTCAGTTGTCTGCTGCACCTTCTGTATCACAACCCCCAAATAAGTCCAAGGTCTAGAACCAAGGGTGTGGGAGCGATTTGAACCGCTCAGAAGTCAGAGGTAAAGCTGACACAAAAACACCACCCCCTACAAGTAGCTGATCCCAGTCCACTTTGGCCAGATCCTGCCTTATCATATTAAAATCGGTCTTCCCCCAATTTAGAACCTTTATTTCCGGTCCATCTTTGTCCTTTTCCATAACTACCTTAAATCTCACCAAATTATGGTCACTGTCACCAAAATGCTCTCCTACTGACACTTCTACCACTTGCCCGGCTACATTCCCTAGAATTAGGTCCAGTACCGCCCCCTCTCTTGTAGAACTTTCTACATGCTGGCTCAAAAAGCTCTCCTGGATGCACTTTAAGAATTCCGCACCCTCTAAGCCTTTCACACTCTGACCATCTCAGTTAATATTGGGGAAGTTGAAATCCCCTACTATTATTACCCTATTATTTCTACACTTCTCTGAGATTTGCCTACATATCTGTTCCTCTATCTCCCCCTGACTGTTTCGGGGCCTATAGTACACTCCCAGCAAAGTGCTTGCCCCCTTTTTGTTTTTAAGTTCTACCCATATGGCCTCATTAGAGGAACCTGCTAAGATATCATCCCTCCTTACTGCAGTAATTGACTCCTTGATTAATATTGCAACCCCCCTCTGTCTCGCCTGAAGATTCTATACCCCGGAATATTGAGCTGCCAGTCCTGCCCCTCCCTCAACCATGTTTCTGTGATAGCAACAATATCGTACTCCCATGTGTTCATCCACACCTTCAATTCATCTACCATACTCGCAAGACTCCTTGCATTAAAATAAATGCAATCCAGCCTTGCCATACTCCCTTGTGCCGTTACATATTTGCTCTGCCTTCCAGGCTGACTTGTTTTTTCCTCTATATTTGGCTGTGCATCACCTCCTGCTATAGCTCCACTCCGTATCCCATCCCCCTGCCAAGTTAGTTTAACCCCCCCCCCAACAGTACTAGCAAACCTCCCCGCAAGGATGTTGGTCCCATTCCGGTTCAGGTGCAACCCGTCCGACTTGTACAGGTCCCACCTTCCCCAGAAGCAGACCCAGTGATCCAGGAAACTAAAGCCCTCCCTCTTGCACCAACTCTTTAGCCACGCATTCATCTGCTCTATCCTCCTATTCCTATACTCACTAGCACGTGGCACTGGGAGTAATCCAGAAATTACAACCTTTGAGGTCCTGCTTTTTAATCTGCTACCTAGCTCCCTAAATTCTTGTTGCAGGACCTCATCCCTCTTTCTACCCATGTCATTGGTACCAATGTGAACCACGACCTCTGACTGTTCGCCCTTCCCCTTCAGAAAGCCCTGCAGCCGTTCAGGGAGGCAACATACCATCCTGGAGTTTTGTCTGCGGCCACAGAAACGTCTATCTGTTCCCCTTACGATAGAATCCCCTATCACTATTGCTCTCCCACTCTTTTTCCTCCCCTCCTGTGCAGCTGAGCCACTTGTAGTGCCACAGACTTGGCTCTTGCTGCATTCCCCTGAGAAACCAACTCCCCCATCAGTATCCAAAACGGAAAATCTGTTGGAGAGGGAGATGGACCCAGGGGACTCCTGCACTACCTTCCTAGTTCTTTTTCTCTGTCTGGTGGTCACCCATTTCCTGTATGCCTGTGCACTCTTTACCTGCGGTGTGACCACCTCGTTAAACGTGCTATCCACGAAGATCTCAGCTTCGCGGATGCTCCACAGTGACTCCAGCCGCAGCTCCAGCTCCAGCTCCGAAACGCGGATTTCGAGTAGCTGCAGCTGGAGACACTTCCTGCACATGTGTTCGCCCTGGACACCGAAAGTGTCCCTGAATTCCCACATTGCACAAGAGGAGCACTCCACGCTACCGAGCTGCCCTGCCATGTCCTACCCTTAACTTACTCCCTTTACTTCCTTTTAATTAAAGAATATTAAATACACTAGCGACCTTACTTCCCTTTAAACACTACTTACTCTAAACTAGAGACCTTACTTTTACTTTAACGACTGGACTGTAGAAATACTCACCAGGTCCTACTTACCAATCAGCTCCTTCCCTGGTTGTGACATCACTTTAGCGGTTTCGCAGTTGTTGTTGTTTGACTGCTCCCGCTCACGGACTCTTTCCTTGGCGTAAAGTAAGAATCAATTCCTACAGGGTGAAAAGTTATGAAAAACAAAGGCGAAGCAAGGGAGCTCCTCCTTCCACTCCTCACCTAACTCCCTGACTCACCCAACTCGCAGCACTCTGTTCAAACCACACTCAAATGTGATGGAGTATTGGGAGGTCTTTAAAGAGGAGCTGATTAGGTTACAGTCTAGGTATATTCCCACAAGGGGGAAAGGGAGGGCAACCAAAGCCAGAGCTCTCTGGATGAAAAAGGAGTTGGAGCGTAGGATGAAGCAGAAAAAGGGGGCGTATGACAGATGCCAGCTTGATAATACAAGGAGAATCAGGCTGAATATAAAAAGTACAGAGGAGAAGTGGAAAAGGAAATAAGAGGGGCAAAGAGACAGCACGGGAATAGATTGGCAGCTTACATAAAAGGGAATCCAAAGGTGTATCAGCATATTAACAATAAAAGGGTTGTCAGAGGAGCAATGGGGCCGACTAGGGGACCAAAATGGAGAACCATCGGTGGAGGCAGAAGGCATGGCTGAGTACTAAATGAGTACTTTGCATCGGTGTTACCAAGGAAGAGGACTTTGCCAAAGCTATGGCAAACGAAGAGGTTGCTGGGATACTGGATGAGATAAAAATAGATAAAGAGGATGTACTAGAAAGGCTGGCAGGTAATTAAAGTGGATAAGTCACCCGGTCCGGATGGGATGCTGAGGGAAGTAAGGGTGGAAATTGCAGAGGTGCTGACCACAATCGTCCAATCCTCCTTAGATACCGGGGTGGTGCCAAAGGACTGGAGGATTGAAAATGTTACACCCTTGTTCAAAAAAGAGAGAAGGATAAACCTGGCAATTACAGGCCAGTCAGTTTAACATCGGTGCTGGGGAAGTTTTTAGAAACAATAATCCTGGAGAAAATTAACAGCCACTTGGACAAGCATGAACTTGTTCAGGGAAAATCATGTTTGACTAACTTGATTGAGATTTTTGATGAGGTAACAGGGAAGGTGGATGAGGGCAGTGCAGTTGATGTATATACGGACTTTCAAAAGGCATTTGATAAAGTACCACATATTAGGCTTGTTAACAAAATTGAAGCCCATGAGATAACAGGGGTAGTAGCAGCATGGATAGAAAACAGAGAGTTGTGGTGAATGGCTGTTTTTCGGTCTGGAGGAATGTATACTGTGGAGTTCCCCAAGGTTCAGTACTAGGACCACTGCTGTTTCTGATATGCATTAATGACTTGGACTTGGGAGTACAGGGCACAATTTCAAAATTTGCAGATGACACGAAACTTGGGAGTGTAGTAAACAGTGAGGAGGATAGTAATAGACTTCAAGAGGACATAGACAAGCTGGTAGAATGGGCGGACACGTGGCAGATGAAATTCAACACAGAAAAGTGTGAGGTCATATATTTTGGTAGGAAGATTGAGGAGAGACAAACACGCTAAATGGTACAATTTTAAAGGGGGTGCAAGAACAGAGAGACCTGGGGGTGTTTGTGCACAAATCTTTGAAGGTGGCAGGACAGGTTAACAAAACAGTTAACAAAGCATATGGGATCTGGGCTTTTTCAATAGAGGCACAGAGTACAAAAGCCAGGAAGTTATGCTCAACCTAAATAAAACACTAGTTTGGTCCCAGCTGGAGTATTGTGTCCAATTCTGGGCACTGCACTTTAGCAAGGATGTTAAGGCTTTGGAGAGGGTGCAGAAGAGATTTACTAGAATGGTTCCAGGGATGAGGGATTACAGTTACGTGGATAGACTGGAGAAGCTGGGCTTGTTCTCCTTAGAGCAGAGAAGGCTAAGAGGAGATTTGATAGAGGTGTTTAAAACATGAAGGGTTTAGATAGAGTAAATAAAGAGAAACCAGTTTCCAATGGCTGCAGATTTAAGCTGATTGGCAAAAGAACCAGAGGCAACATGAGGCAAAACCTTTTTTACGCAACGACTGATTAGGATTTGGAACGCGCTGCCTGATAGGGTGGTGGATACAGATTCAATAGTAGCCTTCAAAAGGGAATTGGATAAATACTTAAAGGAGAAACATTTGCAGGGATCTGGGGAAAGAGCGGGGGAGTAGGACTCTTCTGTGGCCTTCTGCTGTGCTGTACTGTTCTATGATTCTGTGATTCTCCCCAGTCTTCTGGCCAATACTTATCCCTCAACCAGCATCACTAAAAACAGATTATCTGGTCATTTATCTCATTGCTGTTTGTGGAACCTTGCTGTTCGCAATTTGGCTGCTGCCGTTTTCTTAATCACAACAGTGACTACGCTTCAAAAGTACTTCATTGGCTGCAAAGCGCTTTGAAACGTTCTGAGGTCGTGAAAAGTGCTCTAGAAATGGAAGTCCTTCTTTCCATCCTTCCTGTACTAAAAAACCCACATGAAGGCTTGGCTCATCACCACAGTAGTGGAGACAATTAGATAAGTCAACCAATAGGTTAGGTGGCACCCAGCTTGTGTTTTAAAAGCTTGTACATTGAAGGAGGAAGGGGAGACCGAGGGAGGTAGGGAATGTCACAGTCTTGATATCCTGGGAAAGAATGAGCTAGAGTTGGAGATGACGCGATGGCTCCTGAATCTCCGGGGTTGGGGGGTAGGATTAATATTGACTTCACGCGATGGTGTACAATGGGTCCCCACACCCCTGGCACTTTACCCTCTTTCAAGCACTTCATAATCTACCCCGTTCTGCCTCTTCTTCAAAGTTTTCACTGCCCACACCCCTCCAAACCCCACACTGAGTTCCTTGTTGAAATCTTCTCTATTCTCCTCACTTTAAATCTCACAACAGCACCACTGTTGCTAGGGCCCCTATCAACAATACCTTGGAGGGTGGGGGGTCACTACTGACCAGAAGCCTGTAATGGAACCGCCTAGTTCTGGACGATAATTCAGAGGAAAATCCTCACCAACATATGTCATTGAGCATTGACAGAATACTAATTTTCCAAGATTCTACCTGGGCTCACAGAGAAAGGTGGAGAAACCCGCCAACACTGTAGCATAACTCAATCATGTTCAATAGAGGCAGAAGGCTTAGGGATTGATGTGTAGGAGCTACTACTGGAGATAAATATTCAAAAGGAAAATCTATTAATAAGAAGATAGGAGCATAGGAACAGGGGCAGGCCATTCAGCCCCTCGAACCTGTTGTTCGCCATTCATTTAGAGGATGGCTGATTTATACCTCAACCCCACTTACCCGCCTTTGCTTCGTATCCCTTGATACCTGACATGAATCTTGTCATTCATGTGGAAATGACTTATGAAATAATACTGAGTGGCCTGCGGGTGGCGTTGTCCAGGTGGAGTATAAATACTCGGGCACGGGCCCAGCTTGTGCAGGACATTCTTAACAGGAACTAGTGAAGGACACAACTAGACCTCCATGTTGTAAAACAGTTGATTAAAGCTTTGTTTAACGCTTAGACCAAGTGCCTAGTAGTTTTCTTACGTCAATTTAATCAACTGGACCTGCTCCACGCTCTGAGTGGTTTTGGGAACAGACAGCTACGACTCAAACGGTAGAAGAGAACCAGATGTAGTAATCAATCCATCATGGAGAAACTACTCCAACCCGCCCGTCTCGACCTGGACCCGAATTCACCTACAACTGCTAAGGTATGGAAACACTGGTATCGTACCTTCAGCAACTACCTCAGGGTGTGTGGTGAGAATGTTCCTGATAAGTTAGAGATACTTGCCAATTATGTATCCCCTTATGTGTTTGACTATATCGAAGACTGTGTAAACTATGACTCCGCTATCCGAATACTACAGCAACTATATGTTAAGACCCCAAATGAAATTTTTGCTCAGGCATCTACTGGCCACAACTCGACAACAACCTGGGGTATCACTTGACGAATTCCTTCAAAAGCTTTGCAGGCTCAGCAAAGATTGTAATCTCAAGGCTGTCTCAGCTGAGCAGTACCGGGAGGAGTTAATTCGTGATTCTTTTATTAATGGAATTGCGTCTCCCTTCATACGCCAGAGTCTGTTGGAGAATAAAACCCTCGAGTTACAAGCTGCCTATGACCAGGCATATTCTCTGGACTTGGCAAAAAAAATGCAGATGCCTATCTTTTACCACGTGCACGGACTGCTGCTATCACTTTTAGTAACTCCTCCGATAAGCCCCAGGCGGAAGCCCTCACTGATGACGACTCTATCCTAGCTGATGATGACCCTACCCTAGCAGCATCTTGGTAATCTAAAAGGAAGTGTTTCTTCTGTGGAGGTGCATTTCACTATAGGAAATTTTGTCCTGCTCGTAATGCAAACTGCAATCATTGCAGTAAGAAAGGCCACTTCTCGAAAGTATGTCAGTCAAGAGCCTCTTCTAGGGTTACAGCTGTATCTATAAAACTGCTCCGCCCCCAAGAGCCACTACTAATGTTACAGCTGTCATCTATAAAACTGCTCTTCCCCCAAGAGCCACTACTAATGTAACAGCTGTCAAGGATAAACTGCCCCTCCTCCCATCACAGCTGTTTTTCCCCAAAGCCTGTCCCATGCAGCCACAAAGGTTTCGGTAAATGGACACATTTTGAGTACATTAATCGACTCATGCAGCTCTGACAGCTTCATCAGTGAGCAGGCTGTCAGCAAGTTAAAACTGCGTATTCACCCCTCGGACAGGGAAATTGCAATGGCTCTGATGACACTGACCACCAACTCTTCCGGCTTTTGTCTTGTCGACCTTATTCTCAATGGCCGCACTTATTTCTCTACCCGGCTCGGGGTGCTCAAAAACCTATGCAGTGATGTGCTCCTGGGACAGGATTACCAGAAACAACACGAAAGACTCACTTTCAAGTTTGGAGGATCAAAGCCGGAGCTTACTATTTCCAAAGTACCGTTTTGTGCACTTTCGGCGACTTCGCTCGACGAGCCCTCCTTGTTTGCCAATCTTTCCCCCCGATGTAAGCCCATAGCCGCTAAATCACGACGTTTCAGCCAAGATGACCTATCCTTTATCGAGGCAGAGATCTCTCGCCTTTTAGCTGACGGTATCATTGAGCCATGTTCATCTTCCTGGCGGGCTCAAGTCGTCGTTGTTAAAAATCCTCTGAAGCAACACAAGAAACGTCTTTGCATCGATTACTCGCAAACTATTAACCAGTATACCGACCTGGATGCCTACCCACTACCACGCATCGATGACATGGTCAATAACCTTGCTAACTACAAGGTATTTTCAACTTTTGACTTAAAGAGCGCATACCATCAAGTACCGTTAAAGGACTCTGACAAAAAGTATATGGCCTTTGAGGCCAATGGTCGGCTTTACCAGTTTCGTCGCCTTCCATTTGGGGTCACCAATGGGGTGGCCGTCTTTCAACGGGCAATGGATATCCTAGTCAAACAGGAGAACTTAACAGACACTTTTCCATATCTGGATAATATCACCATTGCTGGTCATGACCAGAAGGAGCATGATGCCAACCTCCAGAAATTTCTTGACGTTCTCCGTCGTCGCAACTTAACCTTAAATGAGTCCAAATCTGTGAAATCAGTACCATCAGTCAACATCCTTGGCTACTGGGTGGGCAATGGTGTCATCAAACCGGATCCGGAGCGACTTCATCCGCTTCAGGAGCTCCCTCCTCCTACGAATCTCAGCTCTCTTCGTCGGGCCCTCGGCATGTTCACCTATTATGCGAAGTGGATACCTCACTTTTCCGACAAGATCCAGCCCCTGCTTCACGCGAAGTCATTTCCGTAGGAGGCGAGGGCTATTTCAGCTTTCGACCTCCTCAAGCAACAACTGGAAAAAGCCACGCTTCATTCCATCGATGAAAATCTCCCTTTCGTGGTCGAGTGCGATGCATCGGAGGTGGCGATCTTGGCTACCTTGAATCAAGGCGGTCGACCTGTTGCATTTCTGTCTAGAACTTTGCAGGGTAGCAAGCTCCATTATCCTCCTGTCGAGAAGGAGGCTACGGCTATCATCAAAGCAGTACGTAAATGGAGTCATTTTCTCGCTCATCGCCATTTCACGCTCATAACCGATCAGCGCTCTGTGGCCTTTATGCTGGATAACCGGAAATGCACTAAAATCAAGAATAACAAAATACAGCTCTGGAGGATGGAATTGGCCGCCTTTGGCTACACCATACAGTATCGACCCGGCAAGGAGAATGTGGCCCCAGATACCCTCACGCGTGCATTCTGCTCTTCCATGTCAACTTCGACTCTTGCGGATCTTCATACTGACTTATGCCATCCTGGCGTTACCCGTATGTTGCACTTTGTGCGATCTAAAAATCTCCCATTTCCTACGGAAGACGTGAAAAGAACATGCTCCACTTGTAGAATTTGCACGGAATTAAAACCGCAATTCTTCCGTCTGTCGGATGGCTCGCTCATACACGTTACACAGCCTATGCAGCGACTCAGCATTGACTTTAAAGGGCCATTGCCTTCCTCAACGCGAAACACCTACTTGCTTACTATGGTGGATGAATATTCACGCTTTCCCTTTGCTTTCCCCTGTCCCAATATGCTTACTTCCACAGTGATCAAATGCCTCGATCAGGTCTTTTCCCTTTGCGGTACGGCCAATTTCATCCACTTTGATCGGGGTCCTTCCTTCATGTCAAGCGAACTCAAAAGTTATCTTTCCCAACGGGGAATTGCCACAAGTAAAACGACATCGTATCATCCTATTGGAAACGGACAGGTTGAGAGATACAACGCTATCATTTGGAACGCTGTTCGTCTTGCACTGAGGTCACACAATCTATCAGACCAGCAGTGGGAAACTATGCTCCCTGACGCGTTGCATGCCATCAGGTCTCTTCTTTCTACATCCACCAATGTTACTCCTCACGAACGATTCTTCGGGTTCCAGCGTCGCTCAACTCATGGGACGTCCCTACCACCATGGTTGGCAGCTCCTGGCTCCGTGCTGCTCCGAAGATTCGTCCGATCCTCCAAGAGTGATTCCCTCGTCGACGAGGTGGAACTAACGGATGTCAATCCTACATACGCGTACGTGCGGTACCCTGATGGCTGGGAGTCCACAGTTTCACTTCGAGATCTGGCTCCCTGCCCAACCGGTCCCACGGACCCAATCGATAGAGAGATCCGTACTAACGACGCCGATACTCCGCGCTCCTCCGAGGATGACCCGGGACATCAAGGGATCTGCCAGCTACTCCACCGGATCAACCCGGGGAACAGAGCTCTCCCCGTGGGATGGCCACCCGAAGCCAGGATGTCGGTCAATCACCGGCTATTGAGCAGGATGAAGCCAGCTCTGCGCCGGTGGGGACCCGCACCCGGAGTCACGATCTCCCTAGTCCCCCTCAGGTCGATCGAGGCGATACTGACACTGCCAGCCCGCCGGTATGAACCAAGCGACCCAGGGACCGAAACACGGTCCAAGGAGACGTGCCTTCCGGCCTCCAACGGAGCTCCAAACGATTGCGTCTATTCTTAGTCCGATTAATTCATAGAAACATAGAAACATAGAATCTAGGAGCAGGAGTAGGCCATTCGGCCCGTCGAGCCTGCTCCGCCATTCAATACGATCATGGCTGATCATCCAAATCCAATACCCTGTCCCTGCTTTAATCCCCACAGTACACATATCCCACCCTACCCCCGTAACCCCACGTATTTAATTCCCCCTAACATATCCCATCCTATCCCCATAACCCCACATATTTAATCCCCCCTAACACTAAGGGTCAATTTATCATAGCCAAATCAACCTAACCCACACATTTTTGGACTGTGGGAGGAAACCGGAGCACCCGGAGGAAACCCACGCAGACACGGGGAGAATGTGCAAACTCCACACAGACAGTCACCCGAGGTCAGATTCGAACCCAGGTCTCTGGCGCTGTGAGGCACCAGTGCTAACCACTATGCCACCGTGTTGCATAGGTAGAAGGAAGCCGCTGGACTTCCAATCTTTCAGGCGGGAAGAATGACATGAATCTTGTCATTCATGTGGAAATGACTTGTGAAATAATACTGAGTGGCCTGCGGGTGGCGTTGTCCAGGGAGAGTATAAATACTCGGGCACGGGCCCAGCTTGCGCAGGACATTCTTAACAGGAACTATTGAAGGACACAACTAGATCTCCATGTTGTAAAACAGTTGATTAAAGCTTTGTTTAACGCTTAGACCAAGTGCCTAGTAGTTTTCTTATGAATATACCCTTACCTAACAAAAATCTATCGATTTCAGTCTTGAAAGCTCCAATTGACCTGCCCGCACTCACAGCCCTTTTGGGGGGTGAGAGTTCCAGATTTCCACTACCCTTCGTGCGAAGCCGTGATTCCTGATGTTACTACTGAATGGCCGAGCTCTAATATTAAGATAGTGCTCCTTTGTTCTGGATTCCCCCATCAGAGGAAATAACTCCTCTGTATCTACGCTATCGAATCCCTTTATCATTTTAAATACCTCGATTAAATCACCCGTCAACATTCTAAACTCAAGGGAATACAAGCCCAAGTTTACGCACCCTGTCCTCATAATTTAACCATTTAAGCCCCGGTATCATTCTGACGAATCTGAGCTGTTCCCTCTCCAAGGCCTAACTTATGCAGTGTAAGTTTGGATAGTAGCTTACAAAATGTTATACTTTTGTTAGCCATTCTGAACCAGTGACATCCCACAAACAGCAATGAGATGAGCTAAATGTATTGCTTGGTAATATTGGTTAATGTTGGCCAGGACACCAGAAGAACTTCCTGATCTTAGTGCCTTGAATTATTGCCGTGGGAATTTTAACCTCCATCTCAGCCACCACAGTGGTAGGTGGGATCGAGTAGCTCAAACCCTGACGTGGCCCAGAGCAGGAGTGTCAGCTTGGCTCAATTGGTAGCACTCTCAGTTCCAAAGTTTTGTGTTCAAGCCCTACTCTGCACTTGAGCAGCCACTTCAGTGCAGCACTCTGCAATAACATCCAACAACATCGAGGCTGTTGTTTACAAATCAGAATCCACACGGACACTGTGCAGAATCAATCCGATCGCCCGCGATATAAATTCTCCTTCTTTGGACGCGAGCTGCTTCAATGTCCCTGCGCCCTCAAGAGTTAAACTGGCATAAAATGCAACTTGGAGGAGATTTTTCACAAGAGCAGTGTGACAATGTTTACATTGCCAGCCTGACTTTGGCACAGAGCCAGTGCTCGAGTCGCCTTGGCAGCGTGACAGGCCTTGCCTCGAGAGGAAGACTCAACACTGCTACTGTGCCAAAGTCAAGGCTTGCAACATTCTTTGTAAATGTCCATCCATCCATCCAGCCCGTTGCATATACTCACTGCTCCTGTTCTGGAAGAGAATACTGCAGCTTCACTGTTAAGTGATGGTTAATGTCTGGTCTGTGTGTATTAAATGAACATAAAGTTTACTTTTTTTTTAAAACTTTGTTGAAATCTTCCATCAGGATCATGTCTCCTGTGTATATCTCACTCCAAAGTGTCACACAGCTGTGCAATTGTATTAACTGTGCAGAACACTGCAGTATTGTGAATGGAGAAACACTATATGGCCTTCCGAAATATTGTAATTGATGCACACTCCACTCAAAGTCAGGCCATGATCCAGCTCCTATAAAGCTGGTCACTTGTAGAGAATCTACAGTGGGAAAGTGCGAGGTTATCTACTTTGGCAGGAAAAATAAAAAAGCAAACTATTATTTAAATGGAGAGAGATTACAAAATGCTACAGTTCAGAGGGACCTGGCGGTCCTTGTGCGTGAAACACAAAAAGTTAGCATGCAGGTACAGCAAGTAATCAAAAAGGCAAATGGAATGTTGGCCTTTATTTCAAGGGGGTTGGAGTATAAAAGCAGGGAAGTCCTGCTACAACTGTACAAGGTATTGGTGAGACCACACCTTGAGTACTGCGTACAGTTTTGGTCTCCTTATTTAAGGAAGGATATACTTACATTGGAGGCAGTTCAGAGACGATTCACCAGGTTGATTCCTGAGATGAGGGGGTTGACTTATGAGGAAAGGTTGAGCAGGCTGGGCCTATACACTTTGGAATTTAGAAGAATGAGAGGTGATCTTATCAAAACATATAAGATACTGAGGGGCCTCGACTGGGTAGATGCAAAGAGGATGTTTCCCCTCATAGGGAAATCTAGAACTCGGGGGCACAGTTTCAGAATAAAGGGTCGCCCTTTTAGAACTGAGATGAGGAGGAACTTCTTCTCTGAGGGTCGTAAATGTGTGGAATTCTCTGCACCAGAGAGCTGTGGAGGCTGGGTCATTAAATACATTTAAAGTGGAGATAGACAGATTTTTGCAAGATAAGGGAGTGAAGGGTTATGGGGAGCGTGTGGGAAGTGGCTTTGAGCCCAAGATCAGCCATGATCTTATTGAATGGCGGAGCAGGCTCGAGGGGCCAAGTGGCCTATTCCTGCTCCTATTTCTTATGTTCTTATGCAGTATGAGCTTGGAAAACTGCTCCTGCTAAAATAGGCTGGATGGATTTGCATTCCTCTCACTATCTTGGGTATCTAATCCAACAATGCATGCAGGCAGCCCAATAGTGGGAGAGGACCAGGTTTCAGTGAGATTACTGAGCCGAAACTCCTGAAGGTTGCGATTGTGCCCTCCGGCTCTGACAGTGTCGGAGTTTGTGAGGGCACCTAGTCTACAGGTGGGTACAGGTGCCACCGTGGGCGTATCTCTGAAAGAGCTAATGCTAAAAGGATCATGGATCATGAGAAACAAAGAATCCCTCGCAGGAACGGGGGTGGGGGGCAGGGGTGGGGCGGGGCTTGAGCGGTCAAGGCCACAGCACAGTGAGTGACTTACAATTAGGTCACTTTTGAAATCTGAATTTATGTGGTTTCTTCATTTAAAGGAAGGCTGAGAATTAGGAGACTGAAACT